>PVIH01004417.1:0-30886 GCA_004025045.1 Sigmodon hispidus
CAATGTGTGCTGGTGGGAACTGAGAACTGAGACAATGTGTGCTGGTGGGAACTGAGAACTGAGACAATGTGTGCTGGTGGGAACTGAGAACTGAGACAATGTGTGCTGGTGGGAACTGAGACAATGTGTGCTGGTGGGAACTGGAAATCTCACATTAATTCTTGCCTAACTGCCCTCCAAAAGTCTCCTCTGAGCACACTTTCAAGACCTTCTAAACCTTTTAATCACACGGCTCCTCTATCCTCTGTTTTATGGTATATAAACTCATTCATCTTAACCACAGAATAATGTGTTGCTTTGACTCACAACCTACTGGATCAGATTTTGTCACACAAGGTCTAACTTGTCCTAAACATGTCTAGAGTATGTCCTCTATTTAAGGACCAGAAAAAAAAGTGTTGGATGGTCCCATATGTCAGTCCTCTTCACTGCTGTAGTGCATCTCAGCATCCCATGCATCTCAGTATCCTGACTTACTCTGAAAACCATACATATGTCCATTTAGAGATGAATGGCACTTACGAGAACAGACCAGATACCCTGGTCTCTCTCTTCAGAAGGCCTCTGCCAGTTAAAATGGGGAAAAGTAAATGATATTCACTTAGGATCTTTGCCCCCTTTCTTTCCGGAAGCATGTCTTATAGCAAGGGGTGAGAAGGAGAGGATGCCATCCATGACTGAGCAAAGCTAGCCCAATACTGAAGAGAACTCTTACTGGCTACATGGTGAGGTACCCAACCTCTATTATCATCACTATAACCATAATAATGCTAATTAGTGCTATTGGTAAGGGGTCTTTAAGTAAAATTCTGCAGTGAAACGTAACAGAAACAGTATGATAGCACCTTTAAAACCATCTACATGGGGGGCTGGAGAGATGGCTCAGCGGTTAAGAGCACCATCTGCTCTTCCAGAGGATCCGGGTTCGATTCCCAGCACCCACATGGCAGCTAACAACTGTCTGTAGTTCCAGTTCCAGGCAAACACCAAGGCAAATAAATAAAGAAATAATAAATAAATAAAGTTTAAAAAAAACCCCATCTACATGGAATTTGTAAGAAAACCAAAACACTTTATCATTTGAAATGCAAATTAACTTCACCCAGACCCCATTTTATCTTTTCTCCCTGTCTTCCAGGACTGTCTTGAGGTTCAGGCTCTGGGGTTCTTCCATGTCTCTGGCCCCAGCTGCACTACTGGAGAAGTAGGTGCACGAGTAGGTGACCACGTCCTTCTCTTTGCTCCACTTTCTTGGCGGTGCAGGCACTTGTTCCTTAGTGCCTTCCAAAAAGCTCATGGATGATGCAGGAAATTGGAGAATGAACAAAGAGAAGCACAAAACAATCCAGATGGATGCTGGTTTCCCTAACATATCTCAGAGAGGCATTCTGTCACTTGTGTAACTCAACATGTAGCTAATGTCAGGGGCTAGAAGTTGAGGGTCCTCTTTGATCTATTTATCTCTTCCAACTGTAAGGTTAGCATCATACTGTTTATCTTTGAGCAAAGGATTAAGACATTTTCTTAATGATAACTCCATATAAATAAATGTATTTATCTGTGTGGTTATATCCTGAGAGAAAATTTTAACTTAAGATTAGTGATTATTAGTAGTAAATATATATCATTACAGATATCTGTATTATACTCGCACCCAGAGAAAGAAATTCAGAGAAATATTTCACACCAGCTGGAGAGGCAGCTGTGCACTAAGCTTCCCAATATTCTAGAGTGCCCAAGTTCTGTCCTCAGCACCCATTTCAGGCAGCTCCAGGCATTTAACACCCTTCTGGTTTCTGCAGGAACCTATACACAAGAGGGATGTTCTCACAACAGATAAATGCACTTACACAAAATTGAAAGTAATAAAAATAAAATTGTTGGGGCAGGAGAACTGGCTCAGCGGTTAAGAACATTTTCTCTCTTTGCAGAGGATTTGGGTGGATTCTCAGGACCTATGTCATGGCTCACACACATCCATTTCCAGAAAACCATTGGCCTCTCCTGTCTCCTGAGACACAGGCATGCATGTGCTGAAGATCTATACATGTAGACAAACATCATACACATCAAATAAAAACAAACATTTAAAAATGTTCAGGTAACATGTTAATAGCAATACCTGTATGAATAGGAATGAAAATGATTTTCCTGTCTTTAATTTGATACATTTTTTTACTTTTCACACAATAAACTAATATTAATTTTAAAATAAGAAAAAAATAAAAGCAATGTGATTTAGTACACACATTTCTAAATAGTGCCTGTGAACGGTGGGAATGTTGCTGCTTTCTTGTTCCTTTTCCAGTTCAGAAATATTCCTGCAGATTATGGAGTCAGAGTCCCAGGCATTCAGCATCCTCAAGCCTTGCCTATTGCAAGGCACTGGTGTTCAGCAGGGAGCTGGCACATGGGCGGAGGAAAGACAAGGTTAGCCTCTCCTTTGTTTCACTCTGTCATACTAGCCTTTAGGCCAGATCACATGGCAGGAGGATCTATACTCTCCAGGGAAACCATCTCCTGAATTTAAAGTCAGAGCGGAGAAGAGGGCAAAGGTGATAAGAAGCAGAGCTGAAATTTTTAATAGGAAAAGCCTCCTGGGACCAACAGGGAGAATGAGAGAGGGCGAGGGAGGGGGGCGGGGCTGTGTATTTTGAAGGTAGTTTGCAAATCAAACTCATTTTTCTCTCTAGGTATAATAACTACTTATTTCTTCAGAAAAGAAATTCTGGAATATTTCTGATGAGGCCACACCTGTACAAGCAAGTCATTTATTACATGAAGAATAATTGCTTTGTTTAGTCGAAGCTAGTGCATGCTATTTGTCAGCTCTAAGGTGAGATAGTGAAATTGTCCATCCAAAAATATGTATTGAATACTTGATTCTGTCAGAGGTCTGGCACTTGACTCAGTAAATAGTGGGCCATGGATGCTGATCAGCATACATACATAAAGGACTTATTCAGGACTCTGGCCATTAAAAAAATGCAGTGCAAATAAAATAATTTCTAATCATTAAGCAAATGATAAAAATTAAATAATGAACACTTGTCAAATGTCAAATGATGATGTCACTGGGGGACAACAGTCTTTTTACAGATCTATAATAAAATATCACAAAGTGTTAAATATGGACTCCACCTTACCCTCCCTCCATCATCTTGTCTGTGTCTTCTCATGAATGATTTGTGAGAGTATAATTTAGGGATCTGTGTGAGGAAGAAGCACAGATGTTCATAGACCATACATCGGTTCTTCTACTCTGTGTTTCCCACGAGCTGCTCACAACAACCCTGAGCCCCTCCGTCTGCCAGGTTGCTTGATCCCGGTGTGGAAGTGCATCCTGGTCACCTGCACTGTAGCAAAAAAAGGAGGAATTAGCTGTATGCCTCTGCAACTGACTGTGTAGAATTCTCGCTTCACAAGTATGCAAACACACAGTGGAGAACAATGTTCAACCTTAGTCACTTCCGACTTGTGACTCCCCAGGGCTCAGGGGCTCTAGACAACAAACGTTCCTTTCTCAGACATGTAAACATCGCTTTGGGCTGGGGCAACTTCCCAAGGCAGCTCTTCTCCGTGTGAGCTTCACTCATCTGAGCTACTTTATTTTCTTCCTATGTCACTTCAACACGAGTCCTCCTTGGTCACCAAAGTGAGTACGTGGAGATTCAGGTCTACTTTTTGTTACTTGGTCCCACTTGTATCACATTCAATTGCACTCTGTGACCAAAGCAGATCACACACCCCAGACTAACTTTCTTTTTTTCTTTCTTTCTTTCTTATAGAATAAAGTCTCATTTTTTAATCCATGTATACACTTGTTCAAACTCCCTTCCCCCTCCTGATCCCTCCCGGTCAGTCTCTCTTCTCCCCATCCTCCCCATCCCCTCCCCATCAGACTAACTTTCAAAAATGGAAGAAAGGTCATTGAGTCCATGCAACATGCTGGTCCACCATTATCCTTGCTTTGTTCACCTTTACTTCTTCTATTCCAAGGAAAGATTTGAGTGGGTTAAGTCTAAATGGATCCAGCATGGAGCATGGATGGCTCAGGAAGCCAAACCTCATTTGTAATTGACTTGTGCTCATCCTACATGGCTGGTTTCATCTCTCTAGAATAATAGAGTTGGCCCTCCATATTTGCAGGTGCCAAACTGATCTATTCAACCAACTATGGGTCAGAAATAACAGGAAGAAAATGCACTTTTATGAGCATGTAGACATTTGGGGGGGTATTATTCCCTAAACAATACAGTATGGTACCTATTTACAGAGCACTCACACTGTCCTAGGCGTTTGAAGTAATCTGAAATTGATTCAAAGTATATTGTGGGATGTGTGTAGGTTACATTCAAATTCCATGTCATTTTATATTATGGGCTAGAACATCCATGAATTCTGGTGTGCAAGATGTGTCCTGGAACCATCTGCCACAAAAACCATAACAGAAACATTTAAAGTATTTATTTTATTTTTAATTATTTGTGTCTGTGTATAGTTGTATGCATGTGGATGCAGATGCCCACAGAGTCCAGAATAGGATACTCTCCTGGAGCTGAAGCTACAGTAATTTGAGTTGTGAGCTGGTGTGGGTGCTGGGAATTTACTCACGGTCTCTAGAAGAGCAATGTCTTAAAAACTGATCTCTCTAGCCTTAACAACTGAAATCTTAAAACACCTGTTGAGACTATTTATTTGTATCTCTCTGCATGGGGGAACTATGTTTATGCATGTGTTTACAACATCATGTGGATGTATGCACATGTTCAAGTGTGTGGTGGAGGCCAGATGTCAACCTTGGGCATCGTCCTTAATCACTTTACACCTGATTTTGTTGAGACAGGGTCTCTTGTTGAACCTGGAGCTCATCAATTATCTATGCTGGTTATCAATAAACTTCAGAAACCCTCTCTACCTGTCCTCCAGTGCTAGAATTATAGACTAGATAAAATTGGACTTTTAATGTGTGCTCTGGGATCCAAACCCAGGTCTTTATATTTGCATAGTAGGCATTTTATGAAGTTACTTATTTTTCTTAATGTTATTGCATGAAGCTGAGGCTTTGCTTATTTTCCTTCTTATATTTCCATTATATACAGTCTGCACCATATCCAGATGATCATGGCCAAGCTCAACATCATTAATAAGTATCCATATATAAATGTCACGTCATCTCCTCACTCAATAGAATCATTGCCATGTGCCAGGTTAAAAGCAAGGAGACAAGATTCCTACCTTTAAATCCTTCTTGGTCTATGTTGAGGTTTGAATAAAAATGGCCCCTATAGGCTCAAATATTTGAGTGCTTGGTCGTTAGGGAACAGTGCTATCTGACAGTGATTAGGGGGTGTGGTCTTGTTAGAGTGGGTGTGGCCTTGTTAGAGGAAGTGTGTCTCTGGGGAGGTTTTGAGGTTTCAAATGCTCAAGCCAGGCCCAGCGTCTCTCTCTTGCTGTTGCCTGCAGATCCAGATGAAGAACTCTCAAGCTTCTTTTCCAGCATTATGTCTGTCTGCACACCACCATGCTTCCTGCCATGATGATAATAAACTAAACCTCTAAAACTGGGAGCAAGCCTCAGTTACACGCCTTCCTTTATAAGAGTTGCCATGGTCATGGTGTCTCTTCACAGCAATAGAACCCTGACTAAGATAGTCTAGTAGGAAAGTTGGACAAATAAATTATTCTTGAACGTCACATCTTGTGAAATATGGTTGCCACCCGGAGAGAAATGGAAAGGGGAAAAGCAACCCACACCAGAAAATCATCCAAGAGAATATCACATTTTAATTAAATGACAGATCCCAGAAGACTGAGGAGAGATGTAAAGAAACTGAACGTGCGCTCAGCTCTTCCTGGGAGTGGACGTGGTTGAGGAGAGGATAAAGACACTGGGAAGGAGGCTGAGCAAATGGGTGGGGCTCTGTCGTCCGAGCCTCCTAGCATATTCCAAACAAAACCTTCTATAAACAGCCCGCTTTCAGTGCGACCTGGGAAGTGGGAACCAAAATCATCTCAGGATCTTGTGGCCACACTTCCTTCTATAATGAGACTGCTTTTATGCAGCTTGGAACTCAGATCCCTAAATGAGCTAGCAAGGGCTCATTTCCTTCCTCTGAGCAGAAGCCAGCGGGCAAAGTAGCCAGCAAATGAGTGTAACCTGCAGGGGTCACCTCAATATTCCACAACCCCTTCTTTCAGTGTCCAGATGGTCTTTGGGATAGTCATGTCCACTTGGCCACCACACACCTCACGCCCAGTTTGTACCTGGAGACAGGAATTCAGAGCTGTCTACCTGCTTATCACCCCAGACTTCCCACCTCTACATTCTGCTGGACTTTACAACCCCAAGGCTCCCCATCTCCCCAGCCTGGGTTTTCAAGCCTTGGCAAGAATGTGGAATTAAATATGTGGCAGATGTGAGCAGGGTCAAGGGGCTCTCATCCTTTGGCTGATTTGCAGTTTCTCTGACAGTTTTACTCTGTCCAACATCTCTGATGAATTCCTATCCATCACACCATGAGGTCTCTGTAAGCATTTGACAAACTTCAGCAAACCACACGTGTCAGGAGCCTGGGAGCCAGTTTCCAAGAGACGGGGTAAAATGGCACCAGTGGTAGGTGATGGGGGGACACCAGCCACAAGACAGTTTACCTCTGGAGGTGACAGACCATGATAGGTACTACAAAGACTTAATGTCAACCAGTGTCTCTATGGTTGAAGTTCAGCTCACTAAAGTTCAGAGGGCATAATCATTTTTGCCCATGCTCTGAGAAACAGATGTGTCTGTTACTGATCTAAGGATCCCAGGGCTCCATAGTAAAAATGTTATACCACCTAGCAACAATGGCTGAGCCCCTGAGATGAATTGTTTGGGGGAACAGGTTATATCAGAGTGACTTTTAAATAGCTCATTTTTTTCAGCCTCCTGCTTTTCATCTGGGTGGCCTTCCTAGCTTAAATGCCATCCTCAATCCCTTAAGGGGGTATGAATTTAAGCTTTGTATGTCTGGGAAAGCATACAATCGTTCTATACTTGGAGGATGCATCAGTTTTCCGTGAGGGGAAATGACTGCTATGTGTGTATACAGTACCGCAGCATCAAGGAAGAGCAGAATCTTCACAGTAACTATCTTTAGAAGCAACTTCTTAGGCCTTCCTGAGATGGTAGAGACAATGGCTGAAGCAGGAAACTAAGCTCCTATACTGAAGCAGGAAACTAAGCTCCTATAGTATATCGGCCTTGCATCTGTTATACATTTAAGATGCAGAAAACCTCAGCATACCAAAGAAATGCTTTTGTATTCTATCAGGCAAGGAACACTTTAACAAGGCACGTTTGGCCATTGTTAATAAACATATTCAGAGAAAACACACACCATACAACATGAGACTAATGACTCTTGTATGCAAAGGAACTGGGCAGATGTGAATGTAACCAGAGTTTTTAGGGTCAGAGTCTGGGTCATGCATGCTATGGAAAGTCATCCTGGGCTACCTGTTCTCAATAAGCCAACTAAACAAGCAATAGTGATGTATTCAATGTAGCCACATTGGGGAGATGAACAAGGAAACTCAGGCTTTCATTCCCCTGACCCAGCCCATTTTTAGAGTCCTGGATATAAGGTTTAGGTTTAAATAGAGGTTGAGTGGATGCACAGCTGAACAGTCCTGGTCAAGATATGGTCCTGCACAGCATCGCTGCCTCAGCCTCAGTCTCTCCTGCAAGGTGCTCTGACAAGTCATAAATCTCTTCCCATGAGACTTGCTTTCCCTCTAGCTCTGACCAGGCCTGAGCCTTTTCCTTCTGTCATTAGGAGATTCCTGGGGAAATTCCAACATCTTGGGCTCCATTGTTTCAATAACATAATTAGCCAAAAGGGGAGTCTTGAGTGTCTCTTCAAAATGTGCAGGAGAACTACATTCCTGCCATGATAGTTATGTGAGTACATCAAGGACCTTGAGATTAGGTGATTGTCCTTATTAGCCCAGTGGGCCCTCCATGTCACCACAAGTGTCTGTCTTACTTATTTACAGTGTTGGGAATTGAACCTCGCTGAAGACATGCTAGAAAATCTTTGTGCCACTGAGCCAGGCCCCCATCCACTAAGGTGTCTTTAGAAGAAGATGTGACAGAGAGGGACTTGAACTGTAGAAAAAGGTGAACAATGTGGTAGCAAAACAGTGTGAAAGCCTCCAAATGAGGCATGTAGCTGCTTCTCCCTGTAGACTTTGTGGTGGACCAATCCTACTGACACCTTGGCTGTATTTGTTTATTAGTACTGTTTAGATAATATAAGCTCAGCTATTAAGGCTGACACAGAACTGGGTTTCAGCAGCCCTCTTGCCTCAGCCTCTTGAGTGCTAGGAAAGACACAGGACACTGAGTCCAGCTCATACTTCAACTTTGATGCAGTGAAAATAATCTCACAGGTTTGTTTCCAGATTGTAGAAGAAAAGATTCAATGTGTGTGTGTGTGTGTGTGTGTGTGTGTGTGTGTGTGTTGTTGTTGTTGTTGCTGTTACTGACCGACAGGGTCTCCCTATGCAGCCCTGGCTGACCTGGGATTCACTATGTATGTAGATCAGGCTGATCTGGGATTCCTATAGTTCTCCTGCCTCTGTCATTCAAATGCTAAGATTGCAGGAAGACATGCCTGCTGCATAGGGCTATGCTTTGCAGTTGTAATTCTCTATATTGCAGTCATTTGTTACGACAGCGACAGCGTTAAAGATCAGACACACTATTGCATCCTCAGCTGTGCTGATGAGGAAGCCTGAGCTGTGCAGGTACAATCTTCTTATTTTAAAGAGATTCTAGGTTTCTTAAAATGGAAATGACTACAAGGTATTGACCACATTTATCCCTCTATAACAGTGAGCATGGCCAATGGAGTTTACTGAGAGACAAGCTTTTAAAAGATACAAGATGGCAAAGGGGCTTCCCGAAATCTGGATCCTCTTCCTTTTGTGACAGAAAAGCACTCCAGTAGAGCCCTACTGGGCTCTTGGCTGATCTGGATGGTCTGAGCGAGGAATCCCCCAGGTCTATTGCAGTAAAGTTGCTGGTAATAATTTAGGAGACTCGAAGGGTCAGTATCGGGGATGCCACCCTCCCCACACTGTCCCTGAATATGAACAAGATGTCCCTTTTACACACACATTCCTGAGACTCCTCCTTTTGGTGACATTCTTCAATTTGGAGCTGCCCTCGGGGGTTCACTTAGCTCTCAGTGTGCCCTTGTAAACATTCTAGGGGTGGACACACAGAGCGCTTTGCCTTGGGCCCCATGGACCCCAGGGATCTTCTTGGAACCTCATTCTTGCACTGGACACATTGTTTTCGAGTTACCCAGGAGTGGGAGAATTTGTTAAGTTATCAGCAGAAGCAGAAGGCCAGAGAGGAAAGGCACAGCGCAGACAGAGAACTAGAATAGCATCCTCTTTGTGTCCTACAGAGCCCACCAAGGGAGTGCTGGGCTCTACAAAGAGCCAAGGACCAGGAAATGTCAGTGCCTTGTTCCAGGTTCCCATTTCAGCAGCAGAGCTGGGCTCTTGACCCAGGGAAGATTGATGCCAAGGCTCTTGTTTCTTAAGACACAATTCAAAGGCAGTACAGGCTCCTGAACAAGATGTTCTGGGCATTCCTGTCTCACCAAAGAGGAAAAACCCATGCAGGACACTGTTCTCAAGTAGCTGGTAGAATGAGGCCCTGCTTTGAGGGCAGGGATTTTCTTTTAAATTCTCACCTTATTCTGGAGAGAGAGAGAGAGAGAGAGAGACAGAGACAGAGACAGAGACACAGAGAGAGGGAGGGAGAGAGAGAGAGAGACAGAGAGACAGAGACAGAGACACAGAGAGAGAGAGACAGAGACAAAGACAGAGACAGAGACACAGAGAGAGGGAGGGAGAGAGAGAGACAGAGAGACAGAGACAGAGACACACACAGAGAGAGAGAGAGAGAGAGAGAGAGCGCTCTTGCTGGGGGCTGGGGGTGCCCTGGTGGCTTCACATGTTATTGCTCTTTCCTGGCACTTCCCCAGAGACATGCCATCTCCAGCAGCTGCTGGTCGTTTCACTTCTTCCTGCCTCCAGTGGCTGCCCCAGCTCCTCCCCCTCCCTTGGTCCAAGAATATATCAAAACTTTGTCCGCGGTGGCTGCGAGAAGGAAGAAGGCCCAGAAAACCTGAGTTAAGTTTATGAAAGTTTTCCACTAAAGTCAGCAACAGCTTAAATTCAAACCAGGCCCAAGCCGCTCAATCTCCATATGAGTTGTTCATCAAAGGACCAAAGAGAGAAATCTGAGCCCTGGAGCAGAGTCTGGCTTAAAAGCTTCCAAGTGATTCCTTTTGGTAAAGAAACTATTTCCTATGTCTGCATACGCTCAGAAAAACTGCCTGCTTGGCTTTCAATTCAGTTTGTTGGTCTTTTAGCCAGCTTTTTTTTTCATTGTTAAGTATGGAAATGTCTGGTGTTCATTACTCATGCGTGCCTGCACACAAATACAAGCACACATGATCAGTGTGTGCATCTGTGCTGGGACACTGTAAAGAGTTAAATGTCGCATCTGGGCTGGTTAAACTGAGTTTATTATAACAAGCTAGGGTTAGGGGTTAGGAGGTGGAGTTTCTCTCACAGACACAAAGCCCTATTCCAGCTTCAGTTCCAAATAGATGAGGGAATGAATGTCTGCTAATCTGCCAGCATAGTACCTATTAAATCAGTGTATGCCTATAGAGGCTAAAATCAGAAGCGGGCAGGCTGTATGCCATGGTGATCTCTGACATCTCAAGGCTGAGGCTGTGACTAGCCTCTCTGGAAGGGAGGCTGTCTGGACAAGGTTTACAGTGATGAACAGTAGGGGGAGTAGCCCCCACCCTCAGCCCATACCATTTCAGCTGCTCCCTGCCCACTTTCAGCTCTTCCAGCACTTTCTTCAGATAAACACATCTCATCTTGTTTGAAATAATCCAGGAGGGGTCTTGCCACATGCTTTTTAATTCTCCTATGTGTGTGCTCTGATGAAACTCACCCCTGTGGTGGCCTGATAACTAGAGACTGACTGGCCAGGGCATTTTCTCAGCATGTGCCTCAACATTATTTCTCTTGGGCCTCTGTCTATTCTCATTCTTTTTTCTTTTTTTTTTTTAAACTTTATTTATTTATTTATTTGCCTTGGTGTTTTGCCTGGAGCTGGAACTACAGACAGTTGTTAGCTGCCATGTGGGTGCTGGGAAGCGAACCTGGGTCCTCTGGAAGAGCAGAGGGTGCTCTTAACCGCTGAGCCATCTCTCCAGCCCTTCTCATTTTTTTTTTTCAAATTTCAGTTTGTATTTTCTTTATTTCTTTTGCAGTCTAATCAGATGTTTAGAAATTCAAAAGAGGAAGAACTCTTAGCTCAGTCTTTGATTGGTCCCTATGGCTAGTTTTCCATCGCCAGCCAGACTTAGAGATACCTCTTCAATGTGGCTCAAAGGGCAGGGTTTCCATCTGTACCCCAGCATTTGCAGACCTCGCTGCTGTCCAGAGCATTTTAGAACACCTGACCATGAATCCTTCTTTCCTTTGTTTTTTCTGCCCTCAAGGACCCCAGCTGGAAAGGTAGATTTGGGTTCCTGAGCCCATCACACCCTCTGCAGGTTCCTAAGTTGATGTCCCAGTGGGCAGTAACTACTTATAAGTGACTTCCCTTTAGGAGCAATGGAAGACTGCTTTTGGACAATCCATCTGTGAGACAAAATTATAAGGCATTTACTTCAGGAGCCTTTTACAAATGTGGGGAAAATGCCATAAAAGAGTCACATTTATGTGACTTTCTTTGCATTAATTAGTGAAAAGAAAGATATATGGGCATTCTGCTTGTCTCTTTCTCAGCAAGATGATCGTGTGTTTTGGTAAATACTTGCCTCTTTCCTAATGGTGTGAGGGAGGGGTGGGGCATTTCCGAGTCCACAGAGCATTTCTAGAGAAATGGTCCCAAACTGTGCCCATTTGGGCATGGTAGAATGTTCTGGTGGATGGCCTGTGCTCTCTCCACCAAACCATTAGTGGGTTCTGGATCCAAGTCTTTCTCCATGAAACTTAAAACCCAGGAAACTTTCGAATGGCTCTTATGGTTTTAGAGTCAAGAGAACCATCCCAAACGAATAAGTAACAAATATAAGAGAAGAGTGGGGGCCATTTCTAAAGCCTAAGACGAGCGAGCACCAGGTTCTGTGGAGTCAGGGATCAGGGATCACACAGCACAGTCAACAGTCTATTAACCCTAATGGGGAAGAAAGCTCAGGATTCCAGTCCTGGAAAACAGAGATCTGCCTGATTACAAATTTGCAATTTCCTTCCTTCTTTCACTAAATACATTCATCAGTGAAAATGTGTCTGGTGCTCACTTCATTTCTGACTTACCATTAATGTCTGTCTGTCTACCCAGAAACCACAGTCTCTCTTTGCTTGGATATTCGGGAGTGATTTTCCCACTTCTCAGGGTCTGGGGAGTACAGCTGGGATTCGCCCAGCTGAGTAGGACTGTCATTCCAGAACATGCTCTCCCGTGTGCTCCCCCTTCACTTTGTGAAGTGACTTGGATTGTCACTCTTATTTTGAAAACATCACTTTCTCCATTGCTAGACCCTGACACACCCACGTGGGAGAAGAAAAAGTTTTTTTTTTTTTGCTTTTAAATATCCTGCTACACCAACTGTTCTTTTCCCCCTAGCAATAATTTCCATCTTCAAACTAATTTTGGGCATCGATGTGCTTCTCAGTAAGGTCCCAAACACCTAGAGGTCCTCAGTGTAGTAATGGGAATCTACACAGTTTATATATTTTATAGAACCTTACGGAAATCATAACTATACTCAGGTGAGCTGACAGAAGAAACTGGTAACATGTCTCTGATTTGATTAGAAACATAGCAAGGCTCTGTGCTAGCCCTGAATAATTTGTGTGACTGAGAAAGGTGTCATTGTCACCCTGGTAGAGCTCAGACCTGTCTCTTAAACACATTAGACCCGTTGCTGTTAGCTGTGATTGCAGGGGTCTGCGGTGGGAGATGCTGGGTGGTGGGCAGTCTCTACAAGGCTGACACGGTCAGGAATCATTGTCCTGCAGCAATGTCACAATCCTGGGCCAGAGTGTTTGCTTCTGGCATCTTCCCAGAAGGAAGGGAGGGGAGGGATGCAGTGACCCGGGGGGCTGATAGCGCCCTGTCCCAACGTTCTCATTACTGTTCTCTTTCCAATGGAACAGGAACAAGATGGAGATTCCAGGGAACTGATAATTCCCATCAGCTCCTTGTTTCTATGGTCTAGGAAACAAAAGGGCATGACTTCCTTTGTTCCTTCATACCACTCTTAGAAGAGGAAGAATAAGCTAAATATTTTCAGGGCTCAAATGTTTAAAATATTATTCTCTGTAAAAACAGCTTGTTATTTCCTATTAGTCTAAAATACCAAACAAACAAATAAACAAAACAAGAACCAAAGACACCCTATACACACACACAGACAGAGACACATACATGCAAGCACACACATGCATATAAAAACAGACACATACATATACAACAGATATATGCATACACATATGCACATATACACACACACACATGGAAGTACTGTTTAAATAGGGTTGTATGTATTTGATACACATAGCCAAATAAATGGAAGCTTAAGTAGGCTCATATACATATTTGCATCTAGTACATCACAGACATTTAATGACATGTATACTTGCACATATATGCACATACACCTTTTTTGTCTGTTTTGGTTTGGGTCTGATTTATCACTAATTACTGCTTTATTAGGAGGTGAATTGTATGTGAATCACACAGGCACTCCTGAAATTGCAGATCAGGTTTTACCACTGGGTGTTTCCAAAATCACTGCCAAGCACAATGCCATCTCCATATTCATATTTCAGATCTGTCAGGACACCCAGATAGTTCATCTGATCACATGGATTTCCATTCTAGGCCTTGAGAGACAGAAATTCAGCCATCACAGGGAGCTGGGGCAATTACAGCAAGTCAGCCCTCCAGTCTCCGTGGATGTCTTCTGGGTTACCACAGGGGACACAGGCTGGTATGAGGTTTAATCAGGCACTAACAGCACCTTGCTGGGAGCTTCATGGTTGATAAAGGCAGCGGCATCAGACCTAGCAGCTCCTACTTTTTAAAGAGAAAGCGGCCTCTTTGAAATGTAAAGAAGATAGGCTTTGTTGCAAGGTGCAGTGGGCAGAGAATCTGAGAGGAGTTGTGGTGGGTTCCTTTCATGGTTTCCAGCATTCTTTCAGGGTTTTGATAACAATGTGAAAGACACCCTCAAGGCTACATTTTTAAATGAATCCAGGGGCTGCTTGCCCTGTGGGACCCAATGTTGGGCTGGCCCTTATGCGAGGTTTTACAATGACACTTGTCCTTGTCCTGCTGCTTTATCAGTGACATTAGTCACAACAACCAGGTTCTTGTACCATTTCTTAGCTGGATCAATGATTGGGGGCAGGGGAAACACAGAATTTTGGTTCCTGGGCCTCTTTGGAATATAACTGCTCTCATCTTCACAGAAGTGATTTTGAAGGTTCTGGTCTTGAACTTGTCTTTGTTGGACTAACCCTTCAGGTAAGTTTATTCTTAATGGGACTAGGGAGTACTAAGCAGTTTATTAAATAAAGGTTTTAAGATAGGAATGGCATAGCACAGTCCAACATTTGAAAGACAAGGTCAAGGCCGGCCTGAGCTACATAGTAAGACCCTGTCTCAAAAGACAAAACCAAACCAATTTTATTTTCAGATTGTGTCGTTTGCTATTAAAGCCAAGACATGAAAGGAGACCAGACATATAATCTCAGTACTTGTGAGAATGGCAAGATCAAGAGATCAAGGTCATTCGTAGCTATTTAGTGAATGCAAGAGTTCAGCCTGGGATATATTATCTCAAAATAAGACAAAAGACAGTGTGGTAGTTTGGATGTAAATGGCCCCAATAATCTCATAGGGACTGGCACTATTAGGAGGTGTGGCCTTGGTGGAGGAAGTGTGTCACTGTGGGGGTGGGCTCTGAGGTCTCCTATGCTCAAGCTATGTCCAGTCTCTCAGTTCACTTCCTGTGTAGGTCAAGATGTAGGACTCTCAACTCATTTAGCACCATGTCTGCCTGCATACCACATCCCACTATGATGAAAATGGATTAATTCTCTGAAAATGTAAGCCACCCCAATTAAATGTTTTCCTTTATAGGGGCTGCCATGGCTATGGTATCTTCTCACAACAATAGAAACCCTAACTAGGGCAGAGAGGAAGAAAGGATGTAAGAAGATGTAGAAGACCACTTAGATGAGAGGCAAACTCCACATCTATTCTAGGGAAAAGGCAGAGGTGGCTTTCTGTTCTATAGCAGAATCCGAGTTTCCTAACTGACAAATCCCATCCTACCATCAGTGCTGTGTGTGTGTGTGTGTGTGTGTGTGTGTGTGTGTGTGTGTGTGTGTGTGTGTTGAATAACCACGCGTGTTTTGGGGAATCACATATTTTATTTGTGTTGGATGACCACAAGCTAAGTTTTGTTACTTAGTAAAACAGCATTGGAGCTCAGAGAGTGTGGGTGAAAGATGAACAAGGCAGCCGCAGAGGGACATTTCCTGTACAACTGGCTGTGGCCAGCATTCCAGAACACACAGGGAACCCTCTCTTCTTTCCTTTGACTCCTTTTCTTCCTGCCTTGTTCCTTTTTCAGCATTGGAACACTGGGCATTGTTCATGCTTCTCACTGGCCACAGCAACTGGATGTCATTGTCACTTATCACCAAGTACCATCAAGAACACATTACAGTGCCAGGAATATAGCTCAGTTGGTTCCGAACTTACCGAGCTCACTTCTAGGTTTGGTCTCATCACCAGCTAATCTAGCTGTGGCTGTGCCTGCCTGAAATCCTGGCATTGTGGAAGTGAAGGCAGGAGGGTTAGTTCCGAATTATCTCCTGCTACATGCTTGCAGTGCAAGAGACCATGTCAAAAATAAATAAATAAATAAATAAATAAATAAATAAATAAATAAATAAATAAGAAAAGAGAGGAGGGAAGGAAAGAGGGAGGGACGGAGGAAAGAAGGGAGGGTGGAGGAGGTCATAGACCTAACTCTGTAGCTTCCAGGCAAGTCCTTGGCTCCTGGCTTTCCCATGAAGCTCCTTGACAGTGGTGAACCACATGCTGTGGCTCCAGCACTCAAGTGCAATGTTCATATTCAGCTGTGAGGGTTAGGTTAGGGTTAGGGTTGGGGTGACTTCTGGTGATTGACATAGGAGCTCAGGAAGTGGTAAGGAGGTGGGGACACGTGGGCCAACCACTGCCAACTGTACAATCTCTTTCGAAGCAGTTGCCTGGAGCACTGTCTCAGGAAAATGAACGTCCCTTCTCCAAAGTGTTCAGATGCTGTCAAGGGGTTGCATTTCCTTCCCTCATATTTTAATCCCACTGAGTTATTGCAGTCACTTCAAAGAGGCCAGACAAGATGGGGGCACACAGAGCTGTTGGGGAAATAGTCCTGGGGTAAAGTTATACAGGGTGACGGTTATTTTGAGACAAAGGAGAGAGAGGGCAGGAGACCAGGGAGCTGATCAAGATAATGAAATGTTGGTGCTAAAAGGTCCAGGAATATAGTCAAATGTCAAAAGATCACTGAAGGAGCAAGTTTCCTCTTTATCCCTACACAAGACTTTTAAAAAAGCCAGTCCTTTTAAAAATCACATCAAAACTTTGTATCTGTTTTTTCAATCTCTCTCAAGCTTGAGACATGACAGGATTTAAGCCTTCATTGACACAAACGCAAAGCCCCAAAGACAAAGAGGTTAATGAGAAGGCCACAGACCTTCCCCTGGAGGTGGGACAGGACGTGGCGGAAGTCTTGCTTGCTCATGTGCGCAGACATTTGTTTCTTACAAGGCCTTTCTTTCCAGAAGGTTTTGGCAATGGCTGCACTGCATCTTAACTGCCAAGCTATTTTTTTCTGCTTGCTAGCTTTCATTTGTGTTTTTCCTCACCTTCCTGAGACCCCTTACCTCTCTCCTCTTAAATCTATACTCACCACAGAGCAGACATAATCCCAGATTTTCAGTAAATCAACACTATATGCTCCCCACTGACTGAGAGAATTTGATACTGACAGACTGTTATACCTGAAAGAAAAATACTGCTATGCTTCTTCTTGTTCTTCGCCTGCAAAGGTCGGGGGAGGGGGGGCATTATAAATTAAGTAACATGGAGTCTGCTCTTACTATCCAAGAAAGTGGATGCATGTGTTACTATCTTGCTCTTGCCTATGTCTTTGACCAACAAAGCCCAGTCTCTGGAGTATTTCCAAATGTCACATGCACCCTTCAGTGGAGGGTCTGGGGGATTTATGCAGATTATAGCAAAGCTGAAGTTACTGCCTGAGGAAATGCACATACTTCCATATGTGCATCAGAGGCTGAGTGTGGAGACTTGGACTGCCAGGCCTTGCCAGCTCCAGGGTCCATCTCAGGGAGGAACATTATGGCTGCAGGATGAGAGGGCAATTTTCTTTCGTGATTTGCCCCAGTGTCAGAGATGAGCTTGGCAGTAGGATTTTGTAGAATTACAAGGAACAGAACTGGCTTAGGTTGTTCATCCTGCCTCCACGGATTGAGATGTCAGGCTACCAACTCATGCTTATATTTAAGACTAAGGCAACAGGATCTTTTACCAGGATACCGTAGACTAGCCTGTAGGGGAGATTCCATGAGAGCATGGTGAGCTGATGGGTGAGCAGACTGAAGGGGCTGTAGTGAGCAAAATAAGTGTAGTAAGTGGCAGCCATAGTTTTACAAGGATTCAAATCATCTTTCGGACCACTGAGCATGGGAATTGAGTTACTGCTTGGCAGGCCTTGCACAAAAATTACCACTGGGAGATTGGGGGCTAGTCAAAGTCAGGAGCTGTGTGACTTTTCCCTCAAGAATAAAAGCTACTTCTGGTGCATACCCTACAGCTGTGTGCAGGGAGGGAGGATGTCTCTCCTTCATGGTGATTCTTGAAAAAAGACAGACCTCTGCCCCTCTTGTAAGAGCATAAACCAGATTAACTTGCTGTGGACTGTAGAACAATACTAAGCCTAACCTCTGCTGTGTGTATCTGGTCAAATCTCTTCCTTTTTCTTTCAGAACACCTATAACCATCTCATGGAACTGCTTCAAGAATGACAGAGAAGAGCAGCATGTTCTCTTCCTTTAATCTGTAGAGGCAGATAAGGTACCAGGTGTTGGTCTAGAGTCTGGGCTTTATAGTATTTCTGTATAGACTATTGGTGTCCTAAAGCATTGGATGCTCCAATCTCTTTTCTGTTCTCACAATTTGCTTAGCAATGTTTCTTGAGACTAACTCTCAGCAAACAGGAACTAGTGTGGGCCAAACAGGGGAGATGCATGTGTACCTGACCCCAGGGAGTTATGGCATGGGCACACATACACCATTCTTCATGTAGAAGATAGCCAGCCTGTGATATGAGGCACAGTGGGTTCCAGGGCATCATTCCACTTAGGGATATGGACCTCTTCTTACATCCTATAGATCACCCCTCTGCCTTGCTCTGTCAATCTCAGTTGTGTTTCTGCCATTGCTTGTGAATCTGGAGATAAAATTACTTACTTTCACATTTCCTTGTTTTTGTAGCATGTAGCAAATTGGGATGATTCATAATCTTCACCTCCCCTTAGAGAGATCCCAGCCTCTCAGCAACACATAATATAGTGCCTAGGTTCTGAGGGCACTCAAAATTACTTAAATTATTGCATAGCAGAATTCTGTTCCTCTTCTTACCCCCTCTCAAGCCTGGGTTTACATCCATCTCTCTCTCTCTCTCTCTCTCTCTCTATATATATATATATATATATATATATATATTCCCTCCCCCATAGGCCAATGTTTTTGGTTTCTGTTTTGTTTTCTGAGGGCAGAGGCGGATGAAAGAAAACCATTATCCCATCCTTTGTGAAGTTGGAAATCCCCCACTTTCTCCTCTGGTGCCCGTGATACCACTGAGTGTCAGCAGGCATCTGTCTCCTCCACTCATTTTCCATGGACCCTCTCTGTGTTTTTAGTAATTGATTAGGGGCCCTGCAGAGGACTCCTACACCCCCTGTGGTCTGTTTCATTTGCGATGACCACACCTCCTTCACGACCCACTGAGATGTCAAAAGCTGCTATTCAGCAGCTGCTGATCCATTTGAAGTGGGTCTGGGCTGGACAGACTCTCCACCCTGCCTCCGCCTCCCTTCAGCAGTACTGCCAGAATCTTCCTGAGCTCCTTCAGTCTTCCAAGCTTGGCAAGTGGGAGCACTGACTCTCAGTGCTGGGGAATGCAGGTCTCCTGCTTGTAACCTCAGGCTGAGCACACGCCATCTTGCTGGGAAATAGTATTTGTCACTCACAGGAGAGCTCTCCATACTTCGTGCTGCTGTGCTGCTTAGGAATATGTGTTCTTTGTTGACATCACCTAGGTTAAAGTCTCTTTAGCATGGTCCCACCCCTCCATCTCCCCACTTACACTACTTCTCAACCATGGGTTGCTTTAACCAACAGTCATCATACCAGACCTGCCTAAGTCTAAAAGAAGAGAGATGGAGTGGAGAGAGAGAGAGAGAGAGAGAACACTGAGATCTTGAGAGATTGTGTGAGAGCTTGCTTAAATAAGAACCCTCCATAATGGACTCTCTTGGAAGAAAGGGGGTTTGAAGCAGGCTCCAGGCTTGTCTAAGGTACCAGTCTTACAAATAAAGTACCAGTTAATTTTAAAAAATACTTGGTGCCACAAAGGCTTCCCTTAAAAGCTGTTGAGATTTGACATTGTTTGAACTGGTAAACATTGTGAATCTATTCTTCTATGCAGGTGTTAAGGACCATGAGCAGAAATTCGGAGACTCAGTGAGAGCAGCCCTGAACATGCTGAGCTAGCCTTGGCACTGCTTGTGGGGCTATGAAGACTCCAGATCAACAGCTTTCAGCATGACATCAACAGCTGAGAAAACACTTAACTCTCCGAAACCCCTTTCAGTTGGGGGTGGGGGCAGAGGGGTCCTAGTAACCCTTGAGATACACTCTGTCTCCCTTGTTTGTGCTTTGCTCTTTAAGATTACTGAGAGTGGATATACTAGTCTGTTCTCACATATGCACAAGAAGGGTACAAACACGGGGAGTAGCGATTGGGTGGAAATGAATGACGAAACCTCAATGGCAATTGTATGGCAGGTCCCAATGGTTTAGGGGTTGGGATGAAATGTCAAATATGGACATCTTAGGTTCAGGTTGGTACACCTTATTTTAAACACAGGGCTTTAACGTAAACCAACCATAGCTATCATAATTCTGACAGTGTCTTCCAGCATTGAAGTCCAAAGAGTTTCTTTCCAAATTTATATCTCATATCAAAGGGCAGGTGAGAAAATGAAGGGAGAGAGACCACCAGAGCAACACACAGAGCCTATAAAAACAGGAACTAGACCTGAAGTGGAGCAATTCCACTGCAGTAGAAAAATTACTAAAACAGGCTAGTCAAAGTCAGTCACCAAGAACTGTCAACTTTCCATATCCCCAAACTTCCTTCCAGACAGCAGACAGCCCTGGCAGCCGGACAGGCTCCACACCAGAGTCTCACTGACCTCTGCTCCTCCTCAACAGTGTGAAGAGGGACAAGGCACAGAAAGTGGGCAAAGACAACCATTTCTTCTGTGCTCAAGATTGTCATATGGGGCTGTGATGCTACACAGCTCATCAGGAGATTCAAGATCCATGGAACAGAACACCAGTTAAGCTGTCTGCATGGATGCGGAGAGCTATCATGCAGAACAACTACAGAAAATCACAAAGCCAGACTGGGCATGGAAAGCAGTTGGTAGAGTGCTTTCTTAGCATGGGAGAAGCCCCATGTCAGATCCCCAAGGCTGACTATGCAAGCTTTATCACAGGGACAAACATGGTACAGAGAATCTTGTCTCTTACAAGTTATCCTGTAAGCTCAACACATATGCACATGTACTTGAGAATGAACATGCACACACAATGAAAGCATAAAAAAGCTAGTATAGGAGAGAAAATGCCTGCTACCTCAATATGGTTTTCAATCCAAGGACCCCAGGGCACAGCCAATAGATAAATGCATGCTTATTTAATTGAAATGGTGTGGTAAAAAATGGTGGCTGATGGTATAGACAAGTTTAGACAGTATATTCTGAATCTTCCAAAGCTGAAACTCAGTTCAGCAGAAACTCCTAATGAAGGCCTGGGAGTCAGGCAGAGGCCAAGTACATAAGACACCTGCCCAAAATGCTCCATCTACATTCCTATCATTGTCTACCCACTGGGAGTCTGGACAGTGGCCTAGATCCACTAGACTTCACACTTCTGACCTAGCTTGTGTGAAGTTGAGTTTCTGAATACAGGTATGGGTAAGGAAATAAAATGGACTAGATCCCTGGGTGTTCTCCAGGGATTACAATTCACTCTCAGTAGGCCGGTGGGTGATTCTCCCACATATAGATCAACATTTGATCCACAAGACCTTCCACATCCTAACACACAACAACAACATCCAAGGTTCCTCCGGAAGAGACTTCTATACATCCCCAATAAAATTTCAATTCATTGTATCATGAAGACCAGGGGAACTATGTTGACTCGAAGCCACGGCTTCTGAGCTGCTATCGTGTGTCTGTCTGCTAAGGATGGTGTATAATGTTTGTACAAGTTCTCACTGCAGAAATTTGCATAAGTGCTATCTTGTCTAATTATAACAATTTTCAGAATTTGATTAATATAGGAACTCCAATATTGTGAAATAACCTCAGCTGGAACTGTTACTTCTGGATCTCTGGCTTTCTATTTTCCCCATATGCAGCTTTAAGAAGGAAGTGCTTGGGAAAGTTGTGCTTGAGTTCATGTAAATAAGACACAAGGTTTTTATACCCTTCACTTTCACTGGGGACTCATTTCCCTAATACAGCCTCATTGTAAAACAATCCACTCCTGAGGAGGTCAACAGTGAAAAGTTTGTCTTCTCAAATTAGTAATCAAAGAGTGAAAATAATTAATAGAGAAAACAGCACAGTTCCACACTGCGTGCCCACGTAGATGTCTATAGAACAATAAATCAGTGGGGGAAAGGAACAATATAGGCATTTACAATTAGACCTCATGCATAATACCCTGGAAGGAGAATTTGTGTTAAAAAAGACAACATCTGCTGCACGTTGGTTTATAAATAATACAGCCAGATATTCAGGTAATGACATGACAGACGGTCTCTTGTGTCCTTGTCCTTTTGTGTCCAGGGCTGAATGTGTTTACATACTGCAGCTCCTGACATACAAGCCTGGCCTGTTTGTGCTGAGGCCAGGGCGGGGCATCTCCCTTCTCCAGGTAAACGCTTCTCTGCCCAAACCATAGCACACCCATGACCCAGATATCCAAAGAAATGTGTTCCATTTGTTTTAATTGATCCCTTACTGTGAGAAGGCAAGCACCGAAAGAATGTGATCAGACACCCGCTCAGGACTCTGAAGCATGAACCTTCCCTTGCTGTTGACACAGCAGCTTGACAGAAAGACTGATGCTGAGGGACAAGGGCATGGAAACTAATTCTAAACAAAGATGGATGAGCCAGGGTGTGGGCTCTACCTGATCCAAGAGGGGCTGCTAAAGGTGGGAATTTACTAGGCATTAAAAAAAAAAGTCCTGTAATCCTGGAATTAATGAAGTTATCACACACCCAGCATTTGTTGGGGCCTTTTCTCTTATTATTCGGCTCCTCACCACTCGGCTGACAGCAGGGTGAGTGATGGCCTTCAGACGGGTGATTCTTCTCCCCCATGAAGGAACTAATAAATACTGCCTGTCTCAGCGATAAATTGTGCATGAAATAGTCCACTCTGGTAATCTATGGTTATGGTAAGGAAATGGCATTGTGAAGAAATACAGCTGACCCACAAGTGAGACACAAATGGGCAGAACCTCTGTCCCCGGAACTCAATTTGTTTGCTTTCTGTCTTTTGTTTCTGTTTAGAGTATACTTCAGAAGAAAGGACCACAACAAAATGAGGTGGGGGCGGGGCTGACCCCTGGGGTAGCTAACATATTGCACACAGATTCATTTCAGCCTCTGATTTTTCCTATGTCTGTAATCCTTTACTAGGAAGTCCTATTTTTAATGATTGTCAAGACAGTCCATTCTACAGCATCCAGAATTCTCAAATGAAAATGAGCCAATCAATTTTTGTTCCTTAAAATAAAGAACATTGTAAGCTGTACATGTTTGTCAAGAGAATGTATTAAATTAAAGGCCTAAAAGCCTGGAGATTTTAAAGTATGAAATCTCAAGCTCCAGGTATAAAATGTAAACACTGTTACAATTTCAAAATCATACTTAGGAATAAACAAGGACTATCTAAAAGGGAACTTGAAGGACTTGATTGACCAATTTTATTCTTTTCTATGGGTGCTTTAGAACCCAGGAAATTCCTAAACATGGCTATACTGTCTTTTGGTAGCATACACACACCCATAGGATCTCTAAGACAGTTACCAATATATGAATGTTTCCTGGCTTGTGGGTCAAATGGAAGTGTCCTCTTCCGTATCTATATGTCCTCCATGTGGAAGAGACCTGTTTATAAACCAAAATACTCTCTGTCCCTTCACTGTTTTTTACTGAAATGGGCCTTGGGATTAGCCCTTTACAACTCAGCGAAAATGTAACTCAGTGTGTTATCCTCCTAGGATGATCTCAGTGTAAGGATTGTTTCAAATAACCAAATGCAATCCCCTGAGTCATTAAATAAGCATTGGTGAGCACATGCTGGGTGGAGACCCAGAATGGCTCGGCTCTGTAGAGCTGAACTGGAAGGGATCTGGTCACTAGCCACCACTCCAGTGATTTAGACACCAGTTGTATTGGGGCCATTTTTATGTTGGGTGCATACAGTTCTCCAAAATACACTGCCTCATTCCATCCCCATAAAGCCTTATAAATTTGGAGCAATTTTTGTTATTTTTAGAGAAGATGGCTGAGATCTGAAAGTATTAATTTATAGTCTCAAGTAATTAGAACCAAAATATGATAGAACTGGTATTTAAAAATATTAACATATACTGACAAGGGTGGAGTCTGGAGCTTTATGCCCTGTTGGTTAAAAATGCAGATTAGTTCAGCTACCATGGAAGTCAGTTTGGGGGCTGCTCACGCAATTAAAAATGGGCCTATCATAAGAATCAGCTTTTCCATTCCTGGGTGTGGTCCAAAGGATTCACAGTCAGAATACCAGAGACACCTGTACATCCATGGTTACTGCTATATGTTAACTAGTTATGGAATCAGCCTAGATACCTATACACAGAGGACTGATTTAAAAATGTATGTGAATGTGCATGTATATACATATGTGCATATGCATATAGGTCTATGTATGTGTGTATGTGTGGGTGTATGTGTGAATTTGTGTGTGTACACATGTATAGTGTATGGGTGTGTACGTATGTATTTGTGTATGTACATGTGTGTGCATGTAAATGTATGTATGTGTAAATGTGTGTATAAGTGTATATTTTATTCACCCCCCAAAAATAAATTATTCAACTTCTAGGAAAAAGGATCATCACAACCTAAACTCAGAAAGACAGCTATCACAATTTCTCTCATATGAGGAATCTTTATCAATATATGATGTGAGGGTCCAAGGCTTATTTGAGAAAAGAGGGAGCTAACACAAGTGAGGGGTGCTCAGAAGGGAAGGGCAGTGGAGAATATATAAGCACCCTGTATCCAGTGTATCCATGTGAAAATTTCATGATCAAACTCATTACTCTGTATAAATAATATGTACTAACAATGTAAATAAATGATTAAATAAACAAATCCCAGCCTTCTGGTCCCCAAGGAAGACTCTCTCCTCTACATGATTAGTTAGTGAGAAAAAAAAGAAGCAAACAAAAGTTCCCAGGAAATATAGAGTTTGCCATTGGTACACTAATAATAAAATACCTGGGAGAAAGAGACATAAATGAATAGATTAATAAATTAATAAATCCAGATATCACTAGCTTCGGCTATGGTAATGGCATAACAAAACTCCCAGCCCAGGAGAATCACAGGCCCATTGGGTGTCAGGAGATAGCCTAGAGTCCATGGTTCCAGCCTTTGTTTGTGGTCTGAGTCTGTTCTGTGTGTCTTTTTGGACCAGTGGTCCAGTGAAGACAATTTCTTATCAAGGCAGTGACAGTAGCACGGGAGGATGGGATTAACCACAGAAAGACACTTCCAGCCTCTGGTCCTGTCACATCTGATAGCATTCTATTGACTGAAGAGGAAGAAAGATGCCCATGGGCTCTTGGCTGGGAACCGATCCCTGCTACAGAGCACAGATTAAGACAGGGAAAACAACAGAAGTTTATTAGCACAATAATCCATACATACATGGGTGACACTTAGGAATGTATTGTTCTCATCGAGGTGGTTTTGAATTCCAGACTCTTCAACAAATTACAATAAATGCTGGTACTGTAAAAAGACAAAGGAGAAGGGCTTTGCATCCCTGTGGGAAGCTGTTTGGAGAGAAGCAAGTGAAGCAGGGAGAAAGGCCGCTTAGGATGGCTTGTTGATGTAGAACTCTCTGGAACCATCTCTGGGCCAGTACAGGTCTAAAAGCATCTCAGTGATTAACCTTGATCTTCCTGGGTTGGGCAAGATGACTTTTGTCTTTTAAACTTTATGTGTTAGTTTTTAGGTGGCTAGAGGGAGCACAAAGACTTCCCTGTACCTGCATTTCCTCACTTGGCTTCAGCTCTGCAGTCCTTCCTGTTTGGGGCTGGTTTCTTCTGCTCCAGCATATGACTTAAAACAAGTGACAAGGTCAAACTCTAACCCACTGTCACACATGCTGTTATTGGGAAACCTGAGTCTCATGAGATCAAGACATCAGGCTGAGAGCCCAGATTTCTTGAGCTATTCAAAGATTTCTTGGGTTTAAGATCTCTTGACTTAAAGACTTAAATAATGTGGTGGAACATCCTCAACCAGTTCTTTCTGAAAAGAAGGAATGGGAGGCCTGTAGCTGCCACTAATCCATAGAAAGTATGGAAGTCTACAAATGATGACAATTGTCTCTTTCCTAAAGGGTAGAGATTTATTTTTCAAATTAGTTTACAAAGTGATAGGTTTCATTGTGGCACTTTTGTTCTTGATAGAGGGTCTCATGTGGTGATAGTGACTGACTCCAAGACTTCCTGTGTGCTTGGGAAGTACTTCCCACCTCCCACTTTTATAGTAGCATTCTATACATTGCTTTTTAAATTTCTACTTCCTGATAGCCTCCGCTCCCCTCCCCTCTCTTCCCTTCTTTTATTCACTCCAATCCTCCTTTAAGATTTCTTCTTCACAACAGGCATGGTTAGTGGCACACATCTTAAACTCAGCACTGGGCAGGCAGAGACAGGCACACTTTTGTGAGTTGGAGGCTAGCCTGATCTACATAGCATGTTTCAAACCAGACATGGTTGTATACTGAGACTTTGTCTCAAAAACAGAACAACAGTAACCAAAACAAGCAACAACAAGGATTCCCCTTTCATCTCCTTTCTACTTTTATGACCTATACACGCCCTCCCTATATGTATTCCCATAGCACATGCGTTGGCTGATACAGACTCAGTACTTTGAGAGTTCCAAAGAGGTTAAGAAGAGGACATCCATCCTGACTATGGGCTAGGACCCAAGAGTAAAGCAAAAAGAAGGCGGTGTGTGGGAGGGAGACATTCAGCAGTGCTTCAGCAGGACTCTCTTCTCTTGATCTCTTGTCTGCCATAACATGAGCAAGCAGCCTTCCATGCCCCTGACAAAATCTGCCCACCTCAATGAACCATGGGTATTGAACAGTGAGCCACAGTAAACACTTGACCCATAAGAGGTCAGGCATTTCCTCACAAATGTGAGAAAACTAACTAGTACCTAGTCACATTGGTTGACCAGTATTTGCTTTCTATGATTGTCGTGCAGTTTCCTCAGACTCACTGACTCCAAGCATTAACTAATCTGTTCCTCATGATTTTCTAGGACAGAACTGATGTAGGGCTAAGGACCTCACAGAACTGCCATCATTTCTGAACCAATAAGGAAAGACCTGCTTCCAAGTTTATTAAGATTGCAGGCCAAGTTCATTTGCTTGGATTGCAGGACTGAAGTGGTCATTTCCAGGCTGGCTGTCAGACATGACCAATTTTTGCCCTTAAATTCTGCCTATGTTTCTTCCCCTACTTCTTTCCAAACCTTATCCCCAAAACCAGGCAAGGCCCCTCAAGTTCCCATGCTTTTGATTGTCCATCTCCCCCTGAGGCCGTGTGTCTTCTGCTCTCTCATTTTAACAGACTTCACCGGAGTCACCTCTTCATGATTGGGACTCATGAACAGAATTATACCCAGTCCTATGCTTTATTTTCTTGTTGTTGTGACAAAATGTCTAATAGGAAGTCACTTAAGGGAGGAATGGCTTACTTGGCTTACAGTTCAAGAGGACATGGCCCACTGCGATGGGGAAGAGCCGGTGGCCAGAGCCTGAGGCATCTGGTCATGTGTGTAAGGAAGGAAAGAGAAGGCAGACAGACAATCTGTTGTTGTTCCCATTGGCTCACTTCCTCCAACTAAGTTTCACCTCCTAAAGGTTCCACAGCCTTCCAAAACAATACCACCAGCTTGTGACCATGTATGTGTACAGATACATGGGATCGTAGGGGGAGATGTCAAATCAAATCCCAACACTAGATAAATGAGACTCTGTATTAATTACTTTTCTGATGTCATGATAAAACACCATGACAAAAGTGACTTATAGGCACTTACAGGCATGGTGAATGACAGGAACAGAAAGCTGACAGCTTACATCTTTAATCACAAACAAGGAATAAAGAATGCAAACTGGATGCAGGTCAAGACTATTCCTCTCAGAGCTCACTCAGAGGGACCTAATTCCTCCAGTAAGTCTGCATCTTCTAAACCTTCCCAAACAGTACCACTAACAGGAAACCAAGGGTTCAAATACTGGACCCTATGGATGACATTGCTTACTCAGACAGACATCACTGTGACTCTTGATTTTAAATAGGAACCTTTGGTTAAATTTACAAAGGCTCTTTCCATTGCACTATGCATGCCAATCAAACAGGTATCAACAAGCTCATAAGCCTTGAATTTGGTCCACTGAAGTCCTAAATCAAGGGACATGGACACGTGCTGTGCTTAGCATGAGGCAAAAGCAGGTTCCATGACAATCTAGCATTAATGGGGAGATGGGAGAAGAGATATCTTATCAGAGAGAAGGCAGAAAGAAAGTAGATGTTAGAAAACTCAGAACCAGAGATTGGTTCAATGGCTGCATATGGAGTAGTTACATGCTTCCTGTCAGGTTGAATGTGGTGAAATGTTCTCTGTATGCTGTAGATAAAGGAGCTGTTTTGGCCGAATTGCAACACCATAGAAGTGGGTGGAGAATCAAAGGAGAGACAGGTAGAAGGAGGGTGGAGTTAGTCAGTCTCCATCTGACCCCTGAAGAAGAAATCCAGGTGAGCCGCAGGCCGGGCCATGTGGTAGATAGATTAAAAGAAATGGGTTGAATTGGGATGGAGGACCTAGCTAGTAATGTGCTTAAGACATGGGCCAAACAGTATGAAGTTAATATAAGTGTCTGATTCATTTCTTTGGGGGGACAAAAGTCACCGTGGGCAAGGTCTGAACCTCTGGGCCCAAAAGGGCCTGGGAAACCTTTTATAACAGTTGAACTCTGTAACTCTAGCTCAAACAAACGCATCCACACATTAGTGACTAGACATGTTCTATAATGAAACTTAACTTACAAAGCCATGTAGAGGACCAGCTTGGTCTACAGACTGAACTGACTCTAGTTTCAGTTACTATGGTCCTGCTAGGTTTATGGCTACAGAGGAGTCTTCAGTGAAGCCTTAGAGAATGTCAAGAAAGCCCAAGAGGTAACATGATGCCAGAAACAATGGCGTTCTTCCACAAGAATCTTCTCTCCTCTGTAAAGCCTTTTGCTGTAAACTCACTTCAGACTTTTTCAGCCCATTTTTGAAGATAAGGTCAGAAAAATATGAATTATTTCTACGATATTTATATTTACTATAAATTGGACAAGGTCTAAGAACACCCTAGGGACAATTCTCTGGGTGTGCCTGTAAGGGATTTTATATATTTTGATTAATTAAAAAGGGATATTTCACCTTCCTTGTTATGAACAGCACCATTCAATGGGCTGGGATCCTGGAGTTCACTGATAGGAGGAAGTGAACCTGCCTTAACATCTCTCACTGTTGCCTGACTGTGGACATAGTATGACCAGATGAAAGCCTAACTCCTGCTTTTTCTGCTAAGACAGATGACATTCCTTCTAACTGTAAGTTGAAATGAACCCTTCCTGCCTTAAATTGTTTTTTGTCAGGAATATTGTGACAGCAGAAAACAATCTTTGATATATTGCAGCTCAGCACACTGCACCATGACTCTGTGGGCAAATGACACATGGCCCAGAAAGTTCTCTAGATGTCTGGCATAGATCACACATACTTAAACTGCTGAAGCAGACACAACCTAAGTCACATGCTGACATGCGATAGTGGTGACCTATAGGCTACCCACATCCCAGAAGATATACTCAGTGGAGGCCAAGTCATCTTCCTGAGAATCTTCATATTCCTCAGAAATGAGGAAGGTTTCCTGGTATCTAACAATGAACCACGGGAGAGACACATATAGGAAGCCCTGCAAGGTTCAGTTAGAAAATTCTAAGACACCTGTGGTGGCTTGGATAAGAATGGACGGCTTCCACAGGCTCATGGATTTGAATGTTTCGGGAGTGGCATTAGGTGGTGTGGCCTTTTTGGAGGAAGTGTGTCACTGGGGGTGGCCTTGGAGTTTTCAAATGCTCAAGGCAAGCCCAGTATCTCTCTCTTGCTGCTGCCCGACAATCTGAATGTAGAACTAAAGCTCCTCTCCAGTACCATGTCTGCCTGTGTGCCTCCATGCTTCCCACTGCGATGATAATGCACTGGATCTCTGGGCCTGGAAGCCAGCTCCAGTTACATGATTTCCTTTATAATAGTTATGGAATACCCGGAGGGTGGGGAGTGGGGGGTGAGGGGGTGGCTCTCTCCTTTAAACTGAGCATGAGGGAGAAAGAAGCAGTTGAATCTCTGTGAGTTTGGGGCCAGCTACAGAGTGAATTCTGTGACAGCTAGGACTGTTACAACACAGAAAAAAAAAAAAAATAGTTCTGTGGTCCCAGAATCTTTTTACAGCACTGCATTCTGGCAATTCTAGACCTGCCCGTGCTACAGAAAGAACTAAAGAGCACTGTACTGACTGGTTCTACATAAACTTAACTCAAGCTGGAGTCATCAGAGAGGAAGGAGCCTCAGTAGGAAAATATGCCTCCTCAAGATCAGGCTGTAGGCTAGCATGTAAGGCATTTTCTTAATTAGTAATCCATAAGAGAGGGCCCAGCCCATGGTGGGTGGTAGCATCCTGGACTGGTGACCCTGGGTTGTGAGCAAGCCATGGGGAACAAGCCAGTAAGCCACATTCTCCATGGTCCCTGCATCAGCTTCTGCCTCCAGGTTCCTGCCCTGCTTCAGTTCCTGTCCTGACTTCTTTTGATGATGAACAGTGATGTGGAAGTGGAAGCTGAATAAACCCTTTCCTCCCCAACTTTCTCTTGGGCCACAGCAATAGAACTGGATTACTTAGTAAGACCTTGCTTCAAAATAAAAAGACAGCTGGGAATGGCTGTAGCCCAGTGGTAGACAGTCTGCCTGGCATATACA
>PVIH01004417.1:30986-140829 GCA_004025045.1 Sigmodon hispidus
GGGGGAGGGAGAGAGGGGGAGGGAGAGAGGGAGAGGGGGAGGGAGCACAGTAGCAGGCACTTAATTTGGGTGCTGGGAACCATCCTCAGTCCTGTGGGAGAGCAGCCAGGGCTTTTCTTAACCACTGCACCATCTCTCCAGTCCTGGGCAGGGCCTGCTTACACTGATCTTTTTGCTGCTGGCCCTGGACTTTCTGGAACATTTGGGTTTCCCTTTGTGACAGCTGATTAAAAGACTGCTATTACTGGAGAAAACAAAGATTTACAAACAAAAGCAGTTAGTAGCTTTTATCCATCATCAAGGAATTAGCCAATTGGCAACAAACGGGACAGCTCAATTCCTTTAGATATCTGAGACCGAATGGCCTTAATTGGAGAAGCATGTTAAGAGGAATGGAATGACATTCATTATGGATTAAGCTAATATATCACAGACCCATCACATGGCTTAATTTAACAAATTCCACATCTTACTGTTTGGCAGGAAATGGCATCTCAAGAAGAGCATCCCCAGCCAGTCTGTGGAAGGACTGAGTCCATCTGAAAATGGTTAATCTTACCAGCACCGGGCTTTGCTGTGACTAAAGGCACTAGAGGCTGGCTCCCTACTCCACCGCCAGCCTCCCTGACATCCTCCTCTTTGTGCCCAGATTGAGGTGGGCAGGATACCTGAGCCTTCCAGTCCAGCCCACTCTGGAAGAGTTTGTCCACTGGTGGCAATCCATTGCTTCTTGCTGTGAGAACCAGAATTCAAGAACAAATGGCTGGAGACTAGTGTGACATGTCTGATGTCATTACATCTGCCATAGCATCTTCTCATCTTCACAAAAAAGCGGGGGGGGGGGGGAGATGAAATATTTGATTAAAAACAGTAAAACTAAAACTAGATATTTTTTAAAATAATAAACCATCTATCATGTACTAGAGATTCTTTGTGTCCGCATGTATGTATCTATATACATGTGTTGTGTTTTCATGTGTGTGCGTGTGCACGTGCTTACGCATGTGGAGGTCAGTCTTTCTCAATTCCATTTCACCTTCAGTTTTGTAACCATCTCTCATTGAAACTGTGTCCCCTGGTTCCCTAAAGCAGCAAGTCAGCAGTTCTCAGGGGTCTCTGCCACCTCCCCAATTCAGCAGACATCAAAGTAACCAGAAAAAGCTGCTATTTCAACCTCAACATTGCTGGAGAACAAATTTCTCCAACAGAGTTACATAGCTCACCCACATTATGTCTGGAGAGCTGGGACCTCATTCCCAGTGTTAGAAGCAACCTATCCCCATGTCGAGCCCAATCCACGGGTGTCCCTTCTAATTGCATCAATAATCTTGGGTTGAGACGTTTCAGTCTTTTGTCATGGAGAAGGAATTCTCTCAATCTCTCCCTTCCTTCTGTTGGAAATGATTCTGGAATTCCCAAACTTCTCTAGAGTCTTCCAGAGGTTTCTAATGTAAACACAGGAGGCTGCCCCTTCCCGCCGCTGGTGATTTTCTGAGCTGACTGCAGGCTACTCTTCTTAAAGGAAAGAGAAGGCGGAGCTAGCTTGTTTCCGCCACCCTTCCTCTTCCTCATTCAGTCTTTCCTCAGTTTCACAGGGCTACTCGGAAGCAAGCATTTCCGGGCCATGGCATGCCAATAGGCATTTCCTCCACACTCTGATGGCCATGCTTCTGGGAGCAGGTCCAGGCACTAACTGCTACTAAAATGCCCCGGGCTGGGCTTTGACCCTGTTGTGGGCCAGACTAGGCTAGTTTTATGATTAGGAAGGTTAGAGCTCTGTGCACTTTCTTATTCTGGCACCAGGAAAGTATTTTTATTTTCAAAACTTTAAATGTCATTAGAATATATATTCGTCATATGTGATAGTGGCTTTCATTGTGGTGGCATTTTGAACATATGCATAGTGTATCTCAAGCACATTCTGTCCACTCGTTGCCTTCTCTTGTAACCACACCCAATCCCCACCTTCTGCCGACCTACTCTTTTTTCCTAACTAGTCTCCTCTCTGTGGCATGGGTACATGGATGGATAACTTATCCTAACTAGTCTCCCCTCTGTGGCATGGATGCGTGGATGGAAAACTTATCCCAGAAGAAGAGAGGATAGAGAAAGCAGTCATACCCTTGTTATTCTCAGCCAAATTCTGTCACACAGGTAAGCCAGACTTCTGTGGAGAAGAGACACGGAAGGGCTACTTACTGAAAACCAGTCTAGTCTGCGGCTCCGTCTCTATAACCAAGGATCAATTCGAATAATTTGAACTAAGATAGAAATGACTGATAAGGATTGGTGGTCTACCTTCTTAAATATCATTTCTACAGAGAGGAGTTTTTACTTAAATGAAACAAACCTAGAGTTTTGACTGTATGTTAGTGAATGTTAGTAAAGACTAGAGGACCCTGTGGAGGCGGGTATAGTAATTAGGATTCATTTAGTTGCAAATAAAACAAGTTCCCCTAAGTGGCTCAAACCAGAGCTAGAAAGAGAGACCCCTGGGCCAATACCTATTCCATAAATAAAATTAGAATGGAATAGAACTTGATGCATGTACAGATTTATCATCTGTACTAAAATAGCAAAGCTCAGCAGAAGTTGCAGGAGCTGGTATAGGACAAGCCTAAGATGTTTACTAGCTGGACACTAAGAAAGGATTTACTAACCCAGATAGTCTAGGAGGGGAAATCTGTAGGGCTGTCTCCGGCTTGCCTTTCACTCTTGCAGCCCCACAGTGTCAAGAACTCAATCTCTTTTTGACCTTGCATTCTCTTCACCCTTTATGACTTGGTTTTCTGTGCTGAAGCCTGAAGTCTCATGGTTGCAATGCGGCTGCCATAGCTCCGGGAATCACATTTGTCTTTAAGAAATGGAAAATAATGGTGCCAAAATAGCAGAATCCTTTTAGCCTTTTTGTTTCTTTTGGTTTTGTTTTCTGCTTTAAAGGTAGTGCCGGAGGAGACTTGCCTTCTATTTAACTATCTAGAACACATCAGAGGCCACTGCCCACAGAGGAAGCTGGAAAACCAATTATTTCATGAGGGACAAAGGCATTTCCATGTAAGGCATCATAGTCAAGCATGATCTAATGTCTTGGGCTGACAACAACTGACCTAAAAATGAAATTACAGGTTTGTTGGCAGTGAAGAAGGGGAAGGCTCTCAAGTTTTCCACTTACTGTACTGCTAGCATTAAAGGTAGAGACCAGCGCTCTGCACAGCAGCCTGAATTATTTGCACATATTAAATACAATAGCATCTGTCAGCCCCAGAGAGTCACCTGCTGAAGAGACTCCAGCTCCCCAGAACGCCTTCAGAGCTCAGCCCCTTGTATGAATAAGAGATAGCCACAGTCCAGAAACAGAGCCTCTGCTATAACCTACACCCAGCTTCACAGCTATGGTCTGTTCCAGACTGGGGATGTGGCTCAATTAATAGAGTGCTTACCTAGTAGGCAAGAGACTCAAGGCTTGATCCCTAGCATTGCATGAAAGCAGACCCGCTGGTGCTCAGCTGTAATCCCAGAACTGGGGAGGTGGAGGGAGCAAAATAGGCCATTCAAAGTCATTGTCAGTTTAGGAAATTCTAGGCCTTTTCACAACAAAACAAAACAAAAACGAACAAACAACACACACAGATATAGCATAGAGTGTGTACGCGCGCGCGCGCGCGCGCGCACACACACACACACACACACACACACACACACACACACACATAACTTTTCCAGAAGGACTGGCCTGGTGACTGCCTACGCAGTGAGGTGGGAAAGAGCTGCTTGTGTGAATTTTCCAAGCCAGTAGACCCTCCCATGTATCCCCATGGTTAGAAGCCTGTATTCAGAGTGTTGTTTAGGCATTTATAGACTGGCTACAGAACTTAAGTTCCAGATACTTCTCTGGGACCTGGAAGTGGATAGATGGTGCCTGGAAATCTCCATCTAAGTGGGGAGTTTGCTGTTAACATTACTTATTTGCTCACTCGGGTGTTTGAGGTAAGGGCTGGCCTTGTAACAGGATCATCTGAAACTCCAGAAGCTCTCTATCTCAGCCTCCTAAGTGCCAGGATTATGGGTGTCAACCGCCATGCCTGGGTGAAGCTGGTATTTACTGAACGTTGATGACAGACCAGACACAACTCCGAGTGTTCTCACCCACAGGCCAACTCCCTGGATTAGCCCAGGCTCGGGGCGGGGGAGAAGCTTGACGCCCTCTTTTCTCTCTCTACCAGAAGACCAAGTGCAGCACAGAGAGACGAAGTCTGGATTTGAGGAGCTGGAATTTCAACATAGAACCTGTATCTTCTTTTATATTGAGTTACTTTTTAAAACATGATTTTTATTTATTTGGTAATTACATACATACATAAAATATATTTTATCACCTGCCCTGAGTCTTCCCCTCACTTATTTTTTAAGTCTCTGCTGAATCCAGTTGGTGCCTGTGCACTAGAGGGTGGCAAGCTGGAGGGACACAGACTTGAAAGCAAGCCTCCTCTCACAGCAGCAGCCACCTGTTCCTCAGTTAGGGTGGAGCCTCGTGGGCTGTCCTAGGGAGTGTTGACCCAGTGATCATGGGAAGGTCTTGTGGGGCTTCTTGAAGACCATTTCACAGCAGTTCTCCACAAACTCTGGCTCTTGCAATCTATCTACTCCTTTTCCACAATGTTCCCTGAGCTTGGGGGCAGGAAGTGTGTGTGTGTGTGTGTGTGTGTGTGATGTGAGCATCCCACAGTCTTCACTTTGACCAGTTGTGAGTCTGTATTGACAGTCAGCTACTTCAAAAAGAAGACTGAGAATTGCATTAGTCTATGGGATGAAGATACTTAGATTTATTCATTTATATATGAGCATCTTTCCTTCATATATGGGTGCATACCACATGTGTGTGGTAGTCATGGAGGTCAGAAGAGAATGTTGGATACCATGAAACTGGAATTGCTGTTTGTGAACTATCGTGTGTGCTCTGGGACCACACCCCTGTCCTCTGCAATGGGAACAAGTGCTCTTAACTACAGAGGCATCTCTCCAACCCCAAGGTAAGTATTTAGAAGGTACATTGATTCTATGTCCACTTAGGAAAACATTAGTAATGAGTGTTCCTCTAGGTAGAACTCATGTCTTAATTGCCATGACAGACCATCAAGAGTGATCTATGCTGAAACTCTTGATCATTTTGTTTCTGTTGGGGCTGAGAGATGAGTGAACATCTAACTCATCCTGCAGACAGTTTCATGAAGACATCACTGGGGTTGGTTTGTCATCAACACTCAGCTATGTAACTGAGTCATAATTACTGCTTTTTAGTTTTCAAGTTAACACATTGAGCCTTGAAATACATATGTCTCTCTTCCTCCCCATTTAACACTTGCACTTAAAGAAAACGTTAGGAGGCGTTAGCAGGAAGGAAAGCTAAGCTCAGCTGATATCCAAGCACAGTAGAACCCACAGGTGAAAAGCTGAATACAGAAGGTGCACAGCCCTGCTTCTGTGAAGCCTTGCCCTGATGTAGCTATCTTCATGGGTTGGGCTAAGTCTGAAGCAAGCATAGGTTTCTGACAGCCACAGGTCCAGAGGAACACAGAACAGAATAAATAAAACAACCAAACCATTATCAGGTACTCTCTAGAGATGAAATCACTAAGTGTCGGTGCTGAACTCATTGGAGCCTAGAGCAAACCACCCAAATCAGCTTCTACTTAGGCAGAAGTTATTTCATTTACTCTGAGGTGACTTCATTCACTCTCTCATGTAACAAATACATTTAAAATGCTGGCCAGAGAAAGAGAAATTCATGAACACTGTTGATAGGAATGAAAATTAGTATGGTCATGATGGGAATCAATATAGAGTTTTCTCAAAAACTCTGAAAATCAAGTTAGTGCATGATCCAGCTATTTCACTACTAGACATGTATCTAAGTGAACAAGAGTCATCTATTCATGAAATGGCCATGATACTATTCACATGATCATAAGTATGGGGCCAACCAGATGTCTATCTATCAAAGGATGAGTACTTTTTGTTTGTTTGTTTGTTTGTTTTAATGTGGAACTATACAACAGAATACTATTAAGCTATAAAAAGAATGACTTCCTGCTTTTTGTAGAAAGCTAAATAGAGCTAGAGGATGCTGGGCTAAGTAAAATATGCCAGGGGCAGGGAGACAGAGGAAAGAACCTTAGTGGAAAACAGCTCATCATGTGGAAACCAAAGCAAATAGAGGTGGATAGGAAGCAGAGAGGAAATGGTGGTGGGGCAGGGAGGGAGGGGGCAGACAGTAGGTGTGCAGGAGAGGAAAGACTTACTCCAACATCCCACAGCAGAGAGCAGTGGCTGTCGGGTCTGGTACAGGATTAAATAGACATTTTAAATAACAAGCAAAAGTGTGGGGTTTCCTGATAGTATCTGAGGAGAGTCAGCTTTCTTCAGGGATACTACCCCTGCTGCCCATGTATGCAGATGACCCATACATATGTCAGAAGAACAAGGAATATTAAGTGATTAAAACAAAACACAGCAGAACTTTGCAGCTAGGAGGGCGAGGTGGCTGGGGGGATAGTAGTGGTTGAAAGGAAGAGGGTTAGGGTAGGGATGGATTTGATAATTGATAATTTGCCTTAAAAACAGTACAATTAAATTTAAAATGTTAATAGCCCAGAAAACATTCAGAGGAACTATTACAATAAATGGGAACCCAAGGACAAGTGACAATGAGAAAGAAAAAGTAGTGGTTGGCTTCCCACTGGGAATGCTCTTTCTCTAGCACACTATTAGCTCATGGTCCTGCCCTATGTTCTATCCCTTCCCCTCTGAGCTTCCTACGTGTCTCTGCCCTTTCTTTACCCTAGCTCCATGTCTCCTGTCTGACAGTACCTGACACAGGACTACATCTTTAAAATTTTAAATTATGTTTAAAATTTGTGTTTGAATGTGTGTGTGTCACATCAAAGTCCACCATCTCAGAACATGGGGTTGGTACATGGGTACTTCTCCAGTTGTGATTGCTCTTCTGCCCAGCAGTGTGCCTAGGAGAGATACTAGCTAATGCCCCGGGTGATGCTAGGGAAAGAGGAGTGAGTTGTTATGTGGGTAGAATGAGTCACTGTGGGGAGGAAGCAGCATACCCCTTAAGTCCCAATTGCATATCCCAAGATCTGAACCCAGAACTTCTGTGTTAACTGCAGACATGTTTAAAGATGAAGAACACATAATGTGCCAACATGTCAACAAGATAAAGCCACTGAAAAAGCACTTACTAGGCTCAAGGTAACAGCCAAGGCACAGGGGCCACATCCTCTTGTAAAAGAGTTGTTCCACATCTCCTGACTCCAGGAGAAAAGTCTCCGTGAATCTAGGCTCCACAGACTCATGATATCTTTAAAAGCATTCCTTCCTTCTCTGGAGGGGACTGGCTTCACAGCTGTCTGTCCTGAGCATTGGCCATGGTTATCTGGTTCCCATCACTCCCACTAAGGGCTCAAGTGCAGAATTATATACATCAGGCTTGGCATTCTTAGTAATTTGTAAGGAAGATCCACTTGACTTCCAGCTCACCAGGAATGAGTCACTGGAAGACTCTGCCCTGCAGAAATGAGGGTTTGGTAAAAAGATCATCTTGAGATGGAGTGCTTTTTGCAGAAAATGTTATTGGAGCCTAAAAATCACTGAGTTGTGACATAGCCTAAGCAACTGATGGTTTTCTCAGACTCAGGAATGAGTCAGGGAGTTATGCTGAAGAGCTATTCCCAGGCTTCACTTCTCCTGGACAGAGGAGCCCAAGGGCCAGGGTGCAATCTGGACTCTGGTAAGAGCCTATCAGGCCTTGCCTTTCCACCTCTAAACAGGAAGGGGCATACTGATGCACTGGGGACTTTTTGATAGAAATAATGAAGTTCATGTGCTCTGCTCCAAGAAGCTGTGTAAACACAAGGCATGAGCATCTCTGTCCTAGGAAGTTTCCCAAAGCCCAGGGCTAACAGAACCCAGTGCCCAAGAGAAGCCACACCTTTGCCTCCCACGCTGCTCCTCATGGTCTCATCATCTTAGCTCACAGGAAAGTTGCAGCTCTTGAAAGCCATGAAGATAAACTTCTTTCCCCTGGCCACCCTGAGAAGGGCAGCTGGGGAAAATGAATACTAACTACTGTTAGTATTACTGTCAGCAGTAACACTTAATAAGCCATGTTTTTTGTTGTTGGTATTTTTGAGTGCATATCTGTGTTCAAATTTTGGTGCATATGAAGATCAGAGATCAGTGTTTAGAGTCCGCCTTGATTGCTTTCTATATTACTTTGTAAATGATTTTTTTCAATTTTCTTTTCTCTTTTCTTACTTCAAATACTCCCACACATGAATAAGACTCAGAGCCAAATATTAGGGGAAGGCTGAAATATCAGAGAGAGGAAGCACCACAGTCAATTCTCACCAAACTGTCTTACATGTCTTACAACTTCCTCAGCCTCGCTTCTGCTAGTCCTTCTGTCAGTTTCTAGAGCCCTTAGATACCCTATCCCATCCAGGTTTGGATTAAAGGCATGTAGCCTTGAACTCACAGAAACAGAAGAAGTTCTGTCTCTGGAATTGTGGGATAAAGGGTGTAGGTCCCCATTCCCGGCTTTCCCAGTGCTGGGTGGGATTAAAGGTGTGTGTGACTGACTCTTAGCTGTTTATCCTTGTATTCAAGGATCTGAGCTGTCTGCCTAGGATTTGACTGTGTGCTTTTGCCCCTAATATTCAAGTTTTATTAATTATGTAATATATATCCACACACACCTCTCTTTGATTTTTTTTTAAATTTGTGGATTTGTGTTTGATTAATTGTTGTTTTGCACACACACACACACACACACACACACACACACACACATTCCTAATTTTGTAAGTACAACTAGCTCACTCTGCAAAATTACTTGTACGTCTATTTGCAGGGCTGATAATTTGGTATTGGATTCAGTAGTCTTCCTGGGGAAGACTTTCTCCTGATCTTACCCTTCCATAGTTAACAATGGCTGTTCATTGTGTAGAGTTGAGGCTTCATAGTTTTTTCCCAGGACACAGACATGTCTATCAATGTTGTCTTTGTTCAACTCGTGTTAAGGCAGTTAGTTACTCAGGTGACACTTCATGGGGTCTCTAGGAGACACAGTCTTAGAAAAACCTCCCTGTTCCTCTGTTTCTTACACACTTTCTACCCCTTCTCCCTCAGTAATCCCCAAGGGAGTTATGTTGTAGATGTATAAGATGGAACTGGTCTCCACAACTTTCCATTTTGATGGGCTGTGGTTTTCTATAGTGGTTTCTATTTGTTGCAAAGGACAAATTCCCTTGACACTGAATGAGAACTACACTTATTTGTGGCTATTGGCACAAATATTTAGACTAGGTATTGTACTGGTTTAATAAGATGGTAGTTATTGGTTTTCCTTCAAGAACTCACTGTCTCTGGATAGTTGGATGAGTCTCCAGTAGCAGACATGATTTACTTCTTTTAGAGTAGGTAGGTCTCAAGTCTTATTAGAGAGCTGTTGGCCCCTGCCAAGGTTTGTGTGCCTCTGCTCCACTGTAGGATTAGTGTGTCATGCCAGGGGTTGTTGTGGCTCACAGGCATCATAACTGGGCAGTGTTATTGGTTGCTTCCCTCATTTGGAAGGCTGCATATCATGATGGCTTCTGATACCATGAAAGCTAATCATCAAGGAGGCGGCTTCCAGGTTAGTTCCTGCTCAGGAGCCCCAGGTTCTGCATCTGAAGTGCATGGTGTCTTAGCAATAGGGCCTGACTTTCCACCTCTGGAAGGAAACCAAGGGCAATAGCAATAACCCAGAACATTTTCAGTACTTCTTGGACAATTATAACCAACAACTCAAAAGAAGGTTTCCTATGCCTGGTGTTGAGACTTTGTTAGAGCACTGGTTCTCAACCTTCCTAACACTGTAACCCTTTAATACAGTTCCCCATGTTGTGGTGACCCCACAACCATAACATCATTTTTGTTGCTACTTCATAACTGTAATTTTGTTACTGTTATGAATTGTAATATAAATATTTATGTTTCACAATGATCTTAGGCAACCCCTGTGAAAGGGTCATTTCACTCCCACAAAAGGGTTGCAACCCACATATTGAGAACCTCTGTGATCTTTGACTCTAAAACAGAGTATTGTCAGCTCAGATGAAAAACTTCCATTTAGACCACAGCTGTACATTATTCACTGACCTACATGAATTATAGGTGTTATTTTTAGGTAGAGTGTCAATAATATGATCCTTTTTAACATTGCCCGACATCCTTACTATTATTTTGCCATCCTTCCTCCTTCCGTGTTTATCTCTATCTCCCCTTTCTAACACATGCCTTCCATTTTTCTCATTTGTCTTATTGACTCTGGCTTTTTAGTTCTTTGCATATTCTGGTTATCGATATTTGGTTAGACGTATAGGTAGCCAAGATTCTTTCTAATTCTGTGGGCTTCCTCTTCACCTGGGTGACAGTTTCTTCAGCTGTGCAGAAGCTTTTTAGTTTATGAAGTTCCATTGTTTAATTGTTGACCTTAATTTGGGGGAAATGGAGTCCTAATTCAGAAAGTTCTTTCCTACACTAGATCGTGTAGGGCACTGCCCATGTGTTTCTCTATCAGTTTCAATATCTCAGGTTTCACATTGAGGTGTTTAAGGGCCCATTTGAAGTTAGTTTTTGTGCAAGAGGATAGTTATGGATTTAATTTCATTCTTATGCATATGGACATCCAGTTTTCCAAGCACAGTTGGAAGATGTTTTCTTTTCTCCAGCATGTTTTTGGCTACTATGTCAAATAGTAGATGGCTGAAGATATGTGCACTAATTTTTGGGTCCTTAATTTTGTTTCATTAGTCTACATATCTGTTTTTGTGGCAGAATCACATTGTTTTGGTGATTACGGTGATGGCTCTGTATATATCTTGAGACCTGGAACAAAAATTCCTCCAATGTTGTTCTATTTGCTATGGATTGTTTTGGTTATATAGTGTCTTTTGTGTTCAATATAAATTTTAGTAGAGTTACATTTTTCTATTTCTGTGAAGAATGAGATGTGGATTTTGATTGGGATTGCCTTGAGTCTGTAAATAGATTTTGATAAAATAGTCTCCACAGTATTAATTCTGTGGATCTGTGAGTGTGGAGTTTTTCTGTTTTCTAGATTCTTAATCTCTTTGTTCAGAGGTTTAAGCTTCATTGCAGAGGCCCTTCACTTCCGTGGTTAGGTTTATTCCTAGATATTTCATTTTCTTTGAGGTTATTATGAATGAGAGTGTATCTGTGATTTCTTTCTTTTTATGCTTATTAGTAATACATAGAAAAGCTATTAATTTGTACATGCTGATTCTATATTCTGCCTCATTGCTGAATTTGTTTGTTATTTTTAGAAGTTTTGTGGTAGAATTTTAGAGATCTCTAATGTTTGAATCATGTCATCATCAAATTGAGATTGTTTGAATATTTTTCCTCTTTGTATCCTGTGGTGATATGTTACATATTTAATAAAACCTGGAATATAAAGAGATCAACACACACTCAAAAACTAGGCAGACATAGATCAGGGAGTTCTTGATCCTTGAGTACAAGACCAAACAGCTGGGCTTCAATGACACACACCTTTAATCCCAGCACAGGGAAAGCCTGGGCATGGAGACCTACGCCCTTAATCCCATAACTCCTTAGACAGAATTTTCTGTGTTTCTGTGAGTTCAAGGCTAGCTACAAAATAGAGTAGCTCTAGCCTTTAATCCTAACCTGGATGGGATACTGCTGGCGAGAAGGGCATTTAAGGCAGGCTAGGAAAACAGTAGAAGAGAAGCAGTCAGGAGGAGATGGAGGGAGCTGGAAGACAGCTGGGTGAGATTTGACTGTGGTGCTTCCTCTCTCTGAAATTTCAACCTTTCCCTGCTATCTGGCTCTGAGTCTCTTTCAATACAATTAGAATTCGTGCTACAGTATCCCTTTAATTTCTTCTCTTCCCTTGCTGCTTCAGTCAGTGCTTCTAGCTCAGGACTAAAAAGAGGGTGATGAGCACATAAATCTGGTCTTTACATTAATTTTGCAGCTTCTTACATTTACTGACTTGCATATGTCAAACTACACATGTATTTTGGGGATCAAGTCAACTTGGTCATGGTGAATTACCTATTTGATGTATGTCAGTATCCTGTTTGCATGTGTTTAATTGAGTATGTTTTTAATTTGTTTATTTAAGTTTTTTTTTTTTTAACCAATCACAGTTCCTCTTCCTCCTCCCACTCACCCTCCCAGCTTTTCCCCAACCCTCTCCCATCCACTTCTCAGAAATAATAAAGACTCCTTTGGGGAGTCAACAAAGTCTGACATAGCAAGGTGAGGCAGGACCAAGCCCCTTCCCACTGTATCAAGACTGAGCAAGGTATCCGCTATTGGGAATGGGCTCAAAAAACCAGTTCATGCACTAGGGATAAATCTTGGTCTCATTGCCAGAGGCTCCACAAACTGCCCAAGCCACACAACTGTCATCCACATTCAGAGGGCCTAGTTTGGTCCCATGCATGTTCCACAGCTGTCCGACCAGAATCAGTGAGTTATCAGTAGCTCAGGTCAGATGTGGATTTCCTCATCATGATCTTGACCCCTTTGCTCATATAATCTATTCTTCTTCTCTTTGAATAGACTGAGAGGTCGGCCCAGTGCTTAGCTGTGAATCTCTGCATCTGCGTCCATCAGCTGTTAGATACAGGTTCTATGATGATAATTAGGATGGTCATTAATTCAGTGATGGGGAAGGCCAGTTCAGTGCTTAAGAGCACTTGTTGCAAAGGATCTGAGTTCAGTTCCCAGAACCCATATAATGGCTAACAAATATCTGTAACCCCAATTCCAGGGGATTCCATAAGTACACATGTGAGCAACAAATTTAAAGTAAATAATAAAACGTAAATTATTGAGCATATTTTTAATCTGTGTTTATCAGGGATGTTGACCTGTAAGTTTCTTCTCTTTTTCCTAATTTTTTATTTTTATTTTTTTGTTGTTTCTTTACCTGGGTTTGGTTTCAGATGATATTGACCTTATAGAAAGAGTTTCAGGTGCTCCTTATCCTTCCTTCCTTCCTTCCTTCCTTTGTTTCTTTTCTTTAACACTTAAGAAGCTTTACATCTTCTTTCTGTATCTGGTAGAATTCTGCTGTGAGTCTCATCTGGTCCTGGAAGGCTTTTTGTTAGCATGTTAGTCTCATGCGTTGTAGGACTGTTTAGGCTGTTGGTTTCTTCCTGGTTTAATTTTGGTAGCTTGGCTGACTCTAGAAATTCTTCCATTTCTTTTAGGTTTTCTAACTTGATGAAGTTTGGGTTTAAAACACGTTCTCTTATAATATTGAGTTCCTCCAGTGTTTCTCTTAATGTTTCTCTGTTCATTTGGACTCTGTTGATTTCAGGCCTCTCTCTTTTTTTTTTTTTTGGCTAGGTGTGTCACAGATCTGTCAATTTAGTTTTCATACACAAAGATCCAATTCTTAGATTTTTTGATTCTTATATTGTTTTATTTGTTTCTGTTTCATTAATTTCTGCTCTGTTCTTGGAGTCAGAAGTTTTCTGGGCCATCCTAGCCCGGAGGTCCAGACCCACAGTCCCACAGCTGCTGAGTCCCAAATAATCACGTAAGAGCTTATACTAATTACAAGCTGCTTGGTCTATGATTCAGGCTTATTACTTGCTAACTCTTATACATTAAGTTAACTCGTGTTTCTATTATGTTTAGCCACGTGGCTTGTACCTTTTTTCCTCAGTGCAGCATTCTCATCTTTCTTCCTCTGTATCTTGCTGGCATCTCTCTCTCTTCAGCCCACCAAGGAAGTCTTCAGGAAAGCTGAAACCCTTCTTTCTCTTCCTCTTCCTAACCCTTCTTTCTCTTCCTCTGCCCAGATATCTTACTTCGTCTTTCCATATTCCTAAAGCTAGGATTAAAGGTGAAGGTCACTACTCCCTGGCTTGGCTCTGTGTGTGAGTCTTCTCTGATATTACAGACTATTCTTATTAAATATATATCACCACAAGTTCTTGTTGATGACTGGGTTTGAATATGGTTTTTCTCCAAATACTTTAGTAGTAGTATTACCACATTTACTTGTGCTCTTTCTGATTTTTTAATGGAGGCACTAACAATTATAAATTTTACTTGTAGGACTGCTTGCAATGTGTCCCAGAGGTTTTGTTTTCATTTTCAATTAGTGCCAGGAACCGTTTTTATTTTTCCTTAATTTCATCATTCCATAATGATGAGTTTGATCTCCATGAGCTTATATGTTTGCTAGAGATTTGTTCTGTCAGTTTTATGCTTTTTTTTCATCATGTTTGCACATACAGAGTTCTTTCACTATATTGAGTTTGTAAAGTTTGTTGTGTGTCCCAGGATGTAGTCTACTTTAGAAAAGCATCCATGTGCTCCTGAGCAGAATGTGAATTTTGGGTGTTTATGTAGAATGTTCTGCAGATATATTTTAAGTCCATTTGATATGTTATGCCATTTAATTATGATGTTTCATTGTAAATTAATTAATTTTTTTGCCTAGATTGCCTGCCTATTATAGAAAATGTGTTGAAATCATGTAGTATTAACCGATGTTAATCTATGTATTTAAACTCAGTTTTAAATCGATGAACCAGAGTGTGGTACCTATATGTTCAGATAGTAATGTTTTCTTAGTTAATTGTGCCCTTGATTAGAATGAAGTATCTCTCTTCTAATTATTTTTATTTTAAAGTCTATTTTGTTAGGATGGGGATTTCTGCTTACTTCCTGTTTCTATTTGATTGGGGTACTTTTGTCCATCATTTTACTCTAAAATGATACCCATCTTTAAGGTTAAAATGTTTTTCTTATAGGCAGCATATTTATGAATTTTGATTTTGATCCCACTCAGTTACCGTGCTCTTTTGATTGAAGAATTGAGGCCATTGGTATTTAAAGTTATCACTAAAATGTGTGTGTGGTAATCACATTGATTTTGGCTGTTGTTTGTCTTCCCAGTGGTATTTTGTGTAGTAATTATAGCTTCATATTTTTTTCCACGATCTCTTGCCTATGGTCATTTTTCTCTTCAGTCTGAAGTATTGCTTTCTGTATTTTCTTTAGTTTGAAGTGTTGTTTATAAATTTCTGCAAGCTATTTATGCCATGGAAAGAAAGATTTTCTTTCTCCTTCAATGATGGCAGAGAGTTGTGCTGGTTATGTTAGTTTAGGCTAATCATAATGATGTTTTAGAATGTGGATCACATTTCTCCAGGTTTTTCTGGCTTTCAAAGTTTCTATTGGGAAGTATATTTCAGCCATTTGGAGCTCTTCTGTGGAGAATTCCCTATTTAGCCCTATACCCCATTTTTTAAAATTGAATTATTTCTTTCTTCTTTTATTTATTTTTTATTTTTTTATTTGTATATTTATTATTTGATGATTTAACATCATGCACCCCATCAGACTCAATTATCAGACCTCTAAGATTCATGCCCATTTTTATAATCTCCCCATTTACAAAAACTCCCATTCATGCTGCTCATTTGCTTACTGGAGCATAATTAAACTCCTTGTGGACGACCCTTAAAGAAAACAAATCTTTCCTTACCCACACCCCTGCCAGAAGCCATCAATGCAGAAGTGAGGCACTGTGTCATTTAGCTATGTTCTAGCCATGAGTTATTGTGTACAATGACATCTCTCTCTTTTTTATTTTATTTTTTTTTTAAAGTCTACTAATGAGTGAGCACATCCCCTGCTTCTCTTTCTGGAATTGTGATACCTTGCTCAGGTGGATATTCTTCATTTCCTTTCATTTGCCTGCAAATTTTAGAATATGTTTTTTTCTTACTGCTGAGTAGTACTCCATTGTGTAGATATACCACAGCTTGTTAATTCATTCCTCAGTTGAAGGGCATCTAGGTTGTTTCCAGGTTCTTGCTATTAGGGATAATGCTGCTATGGACATAGTTGAGTTAATGCTTTTGGGGTGGAAATGTGGGTCTTTAGGGTATATGGTTAAAAGTGGTATTGCTATATCCTTGGGGAAATGGATTCCCAGTTTTCTGAATCCAGTTTACTGCATTCAGGAGTGGCTGAACAAGTTTACACTCCCACCAACAATGGAGGAATGTTGCCCTTGCTCCACATCCTCTCCAGCATATGCTGTTATCTGTGTTTTAAATCTTAGCCAATCTGACAGGTGTCAGGTGGTATCTCAAAGGTGTTTTGATTTGCATTTCTCTGATGGCTAAAGATGTTGAGCACTTTCTCATGTGCCTTTCAGCCATTTGTAATTCTTCCCCTGAGAATTCCCCTTTTAGTTCTGCACCCCATTTTTTTAAATTGGGTTAGTCAAGGTTTTGGGCTCTAGTTTCTTGAGTTCTCTATATATTTTAGAGATCAATCTTCTGTCACTTCTAAGGTTGGTGAAAATCTTTTCTCATTCTGTAGGCTGTCATTTTGTCTTATTGACTGTGTCTTTGCCTTTACAGAAGCTTCTCAGTTTCAGGAGGTCCCACTTATTGATTATTGTTCTTAGTGTCTGTGCTACTGTTATTATATTTAAAAAGTGGTCACTTGTGCCAATACGTTGGAGGGTATTTCCCACTTTCCTTTCTATCAAGTTCAGTGCACCTGGGTTTATGTTGTGGTCTTTGATCCACTTGGATTTGAGTTTTCTGCAAGGTGATAGGTTTGGCTCTATTTGCATTTTTCTATACATTACCATCCAGTTATGCTAACACCATTTGTTGAAGATACTATCTGTTTTTCCATTGAATATTTTGTGCCTCTTTGTCAAAAATCAGGTGTTCACAGGTGTGTGGGTGAATGTCTGGGATCTTCAATTCAATTCCATTGATCCACAAGTCTGTTTTTAATGCCAGTACCAGGCTGTTTTTATTACTGTAGCTCTATAGTATAACTTGAAGTCAGGGATGGTGATGCCTCCTGAGGTTCTTTGGTTGAGCAAAATTGTTTTGGCAATCCTGGCTTTCCTGTTATTCCAAATAAAATTGAGTATTGTTCTTTTAAGGTTTGTAAAAAATTGTGTTGGGATTTTGATGGGAAGTGCATTGAATCTGCAGATTGCTTTTGGTAAGATTGCCATTTTCACTATGTTGATCCTACCTATCCAGGAACATGGGAGATCTTTCCATTTTCTGATATCCTCTTTAATTTCTTTCTTCAGTGATTTAAATTTTTGTCAAACAGATCTTATACTTCTGTGGTTATAATTACACCAAGGTATTTAATGCTATTTGCAGCTATTATAAAAGGTGATGTTTCCCTTATTTCTTTTTCAGTCCTTTTATCTTTAGTGTATAGTGTACTGATTTCTTTGAGTTAATCTTGTATCCTGCTACATTGCTGAAGGTGTTTATCAGCTGTAGCAGTTCCCTGGTAGAATTTTGTGGGTCGCTTATGTATACAATCATATCATCTGCAAATAGAGATAGTTTGACTTCTTTTCCAATTTGCATCTGTTTAATCTCCTTTTGTTCTCTTATTGCTTTAGCTAAAACTTTGAGAGCTATGTTGAATAGATATGGAAAGAATAGACAGCCTTGTCTTGTTCCTGATTTTAGTGGGATTGCTTTGAGTTTTTCTCCTTTTAGTTTGATATTCGCTGTTAGCTTCTTGTAAATTGCCTTTATTATGCTTAGATATTTTCCATCTATTCCTGATCTCTCTAGGAGTTTTATCATAAAGGAGTGTTGGATTTTGTCAAAGGCTTTTTCAGCATCTAAGGAGATTATCATGTGGTTTTTTTCCCATACAATTTGTTTATATGGTGGATGACATTTACAGTTTTCTGTACGTTGAACCATCCCTGATGAAGCCTATTTGATCATGGTGAATAACTTTCTGTATATTTTCTTGTATACAGTTTGCCAGAATTTTGTTGAGAATTTTTGCATCAATATTATAAGGGAAATTTGTCTATAATTCTCTTTCTTTGTTACATCTTTGAGTGGCTTGGTTATTAGGATTATTGTGGCCTCATAAAAAGAATTTGGTAATATTCCTTCAGTTTCTACTGTATGAAACAGTTTGAGGAGTATTGGTATTAGCTCTTCTTTGAATGTCTGGTAGAATTCTGCACTGAAACCATCTGGGCCTGGGCTTTTTTTTTGGGGGGGGGAGACTTTTATTGACAACTTCAATTTTTTTTTGGTGTTATAGGACTGTTTAGGTCTTTAATCTGTTCTTGATTTAATTTTGGTAAATGGTACCTGTCCAAAAAGCTGTCCATTTCTTCTAGGTTTTCCATTTTTTGTGTAGTATAGATTTTCAAAGTACAGCCTGATAATTCTCTGGATTTCCTGTGGGTCTGTTGTTATGTCCTCCTTTTCATTTCTGATTTTGTTGATTTGGATATTCTCTCTCTGCTTTTTGGTTAGTTTGGATAAGGGTTTATCTCTCTTGTTGACTTTCTCCAAGAACCAACTCTTTGATTCATTGATTTTTTTTTGTATTGTTCTTTTTGTTTCAATTGTGTTGATTTTAGCTCTAAGTTTGATTATTTCCTGCTGTCTATTCCTCTAGGGGAGTTTGCTGCTAATTGTTCTAGGGCTTTAAGCTGTGCTGTTAGGTCTCTTATGTGAGATTTCTCTAGTCTTTTCATGTGGGCATCTAGTGCTATGAATTTTCCTCTTAAGACTGCTGTCATTGTATCCCATAAGTTTGGGTATGTCATGAATTCATTTTTGTTAAATTCTAGGAAGTCTTTGATTTCTTTCTTAATTTCTTCCTTGACCCAGAGGTGATTCAGTTGAGTAATGTTTAGTTTTCATGAGTTGGTAGGCTTTCTGTGATTCTTTATGTTGTTGAACTCTAACTTTAGACCCTGGTGATCTGAAATGGTACAAGGAGTTATTCCCATATTTTTATCCCTGTTGATATTTGCTTTATGACCTAGTATGTGGTCAATTTTAGAGAAAGTTCCATGGGGTGCTGAGAAATATATATATTGCTTTTTGTTTGGGTGGAGGGTTTGGTATAGATCTACTAAATCCATTTGAGTCATAACTTCTGCTAGATCTCTTATTTCTGTGTTGAATTTCTGTATGATTGACCTATCTAAGGGGGAAAATGGGGTAATGAAGTCTCCCACTATTAGTGTGTCAAGTTTGATAAGAGGTTGAAGCTTTAGTAGTGTTTCTTTTATATATGTAAGTGTCCTTGTGTTAGGGGCATAGATATTCAAGATTGAAATTTTGTCTTAGTGAATTTTTCCTGAGATGAATAAGCAGTGTCTGTCCTGGTCTGTTTTATTGATTTTAGTTTAAAGTCTATTTTGTTAGATATTAGAATGGCTACACAAGTTTTTTGCTTAGGGCCGTTTGATTAGAAAGTCTTTTTCCAATCCTTTACGCTGAGCCTGTGTCTGTCTTTAAAGTTGAGGTGTGTTTTTTGTATGCCGCAAAAGGATGGGTTCTGATTTTGTATCCATCGTGCTATAGTGTGTCTTTTCATAGGTGAATTAGTTCATTGATATTAAGGGATATTAATGACCAATATCAATATTTCCCATCATTTTTTGTGGTAGCTTATATTTTCTTTTTTTGGGAGGGGGTTCTTCTGTGGGCTTATCAATTATCTGTGGTTACATGGATGTTTCTGGTTTCCTTAGGTTGGAGATTTCCTTCTAGGGCTTCTTGAAGGGCGTAATTTGTGGTTAGGTATTGTTTAAATCTGGTTATGTCATGAAATATCTTGTTTACTCCATCTATGTTGATTGCTAGTTTTGCTGGGTATAGTAGTCTAGTTTGGCATCCATGCACTTTTAGTGTCTGTATAATATCTGATCAGGACCTTCTTGCTTTCATTGTTTGCATTGAATAGTCAGGTGTTATTCTGATGAGTCTGCCTTTATTGGTGATCTAACCTTTTTCCTTTTCAGCTGTTAGTATTTTTTCTTTGTTCTGTAGGCTTAGTGGCTTGATTATTATATGGTGAGTATACTTTCTTTGTGGGTCTAGTCTATTTGGTGTTCTGTAGGATTCCTGTATTTTTATAGGCATTTACTTCTTTAGCTTGAGGAAGTTTTCTTTTCTGATTTTGTTGAATATATTTTCTGTGCCTTTGAGCTGTGCCTTCTGTGCCGCCTTCTCCTTCTTCGATTCCAATTACTCTCAGGTTTGACCTTTTCATGGACATTTTGTGTTATTATTTTTTTGGTTTTAGTGTTGTATTTAAGTGCTGTATCTATTACCACTATTGAGTTTTCCACTCCAGAGATTCTCTCTTCCATCGCTTGTATTCTGTCTGTTATGCTTGAATCTGTGGTTCCAGGTCTTATTTTCAGATTTTCTATTTCTAATTTTGTCTCAGTTTGTGCCTTCTTTATTGTTTATATTTCAATTTTTAATTCCTGGAGTATTTCTTTCACCTTTTTGTTTTCTTTATTTTCTTTCAGGGCTTTGTTTATTTCTTCTGATTTTCTGTCTGTATTTTCTTCTATTTTTTTTAAAGGGAGTTTTTTATATCCTCTTTTAAGGCTTCTATTAGTTTCATAAAGCTGTTTTTTAAGGTCATTTCCTACTGTTTCCCCTATATTGTTATGTTCAGATCTTGAAGCTATAGAACCACTTGCTTCTTCTGGTGATGTCTTGTGACCTTGGACTGTTGTATGTATTCTTGCACTGCCTTATACCTATTGTTTCCCCAGTTCACTCTTGGTTAGTTCTTGGTCAGCTCTTAGTTCACTCTTGGTTAGTTCTTGGTCAGTTAGGGATGGTAAAACCTCCGGAAGTTCTACTATTGAACAGGATTGTTTTGACAATCCTGAGTTACCTTTTATTCCAAATAAAATTGAGTATTGTTCTTTCAAGGGCTGTAAAACATTGTGTTGGGATTTTGATGGGAAGTTCATTGAATCTGTATATTGCTTTTGGTAAGATTGCTATTTTTTCTACATTGATCCTGCTTATCCAAGAGCCTGGGAGACCTTTCCATTTTCTGTTATCTTTTTTTAATTTCTCTTAGGTCTTGTCATACAGGTCTTTCACTTCTATGGTTATAGTTTTCCTGATATATTTAATTTTATTTGTAGCTACTGTAAAGGGTAATGTTTCTCTGATTTTTTTCTGAGCTGTTTTATCATTTGTGTTAGGAGGGCTATAGGATTTTGTTTGTTTGTTTGTTTTTGAGTTAATCTTGTATCCTGCTACATTGCTGAAGGTGTTTATCAGCTGTAGGAGTTCTCTTGGTAGAATATATCACTTATGTGTACTATTATATCATCTGCAAATAGTAATTGTTTGACTTTTGACTTTCCAATTTGTATTCCTTTGATCTCCTTTTGTTGTCTTATTGCTCTAGCTAAAACTTTGAGAGCTATGTTGAATAGATATGGAGAGAATAGACAGCCTTGTCTTGTTCCTGATTTTAGTGGGATAGATTTGAGTTTCTCCCCTTTTAGTTTCATCTTGGCTGTCAGATTACTGTATATTGTCTTTATTATATATAGGTATTTTCCCTGTATCCCTGATCTCTCCAAGGACCTTTATCATGAAGGAGTGTAGGATTATGTCAAAGGCTTTTTAGAATGTAATGAGATAATCATATAGTTTTTATCTTTCAGGTTGTTTATCTGATAGATGATATTCACAGTTTTTGTATGTTGAACCATCCCTGCATCTCTGGGATGAAGCCTACTTGATTTTTGTGGATGATATTTTTTATATGTTTTTGAATTTGGTTTGTCAATGTTTTATTGAGTATTTTTGTATCAATGAGTGAGATTGGTCTGTTATTCTCTTTCTTTGTTGAATCTTTGTGTGTTTTGGGTATCAGAGTGACTATAGCCTCATAAAAAAGAGTTTGGCAATGTTCCTTCAGTTTCTATTGTGTGGGACAGTTTGAAGAGTATTGATATTAGTTCTTCTTTGAATATATGGTAGAATTCTGCATTGAAAACATCTGATCCTGGGCTTTTTTTTCCCTTGAGAGAATTTTAATAACAGCTTAAATTTCCTTGTGGGTTATAGGTCTATTTATGTCATTTATCTGGTCTTGATTTAATTTTGGTAAACAGTACCTGTCCAGAAAGCTGTCCATTTCTTCTAGGTTTTCCAGTTTAGGGGAGTACAGGTTTTTGAAGTATGACCTGATGATTCTCTGGATTTCTTGGTATCTGTTGTTATGCCCCCCTTTTCATTTCTGATTTTGTTAATTTGGATAGTCTCTCTCTGCTTTTTGGTTAGTTTGGATAAAGGTTCATTTATCTTGTTGACTTTCTCCAAGAACCAACTCTTTGATTGTTGATCCTTTCTATTGTTCTTTTTGTTTCAATTTTATTGATTTCAGCCTTGAGTTTGATTATTTCCTGCGGTCTACTTCTTCGAGATGGGTTTGCTTCTATTTTTTCTAGAACTTTCAGATGTGCTGTTAGGTCTTTTTTGTTGTATGAAGGTTTCTGACCAGCCTTCTGGCCTAGCCTCAAGGTTTGGACCCACAGTCCCATAGAAAGACACAGATGCTTACATTAATTTTCTGATGATTGACCGAGGGCCTAGGCATATAACTTGATAACTCCTTAATCTGAACTCAACCCATCTTGTTTAGTCATGTGGCTTTGCACCTTTTCTCAGAGCAGGATTTCAGCTTCTTTCCTCTGTGTCTGCTGCAGTCTCCTTCTTGTGCCTCTGTCTGATCCCTGTGGTGTCTGTCTCTGCTCTGAGATGTTCCTGAGTTTTCTTAGCCTGGTAGCCCCACCCGTACATCCTGTCTGCCTCTACCCAATCAGCTTCTATTAAACCCACAGGCGGGACAAACCTTCACAATAACAGGGAACAGTGGCAATGTAACTTAATCTCACCACACTCTTGTGTGAGATTTCTCCAGGTTTTTTATGTAGGCATATAGTGCTATAAACTTTCCACTTAGCACTGCTTCCATTGTGTCCCATAAGTTTGGGTATGTTGTGGATTCATTTTCATTGAATTCTAGGAAGTCTTTAATTTCTTTCTTTATTTCTTCCTTGACCCAGAGGTCATTCAATTGAGAGATGTTTAGTTTTCATGAGTTTGTAGGCTTTCTATGGTTTGTATTGTTGTTGAACTGTAACTTTAGTCCATGGTAGTCTGATAGTTATTTCCACTTTTTTTGTCTATTCAAATTTGCTTTATGACCAAGTGTTAGGTCAGTTTTAGAAAAAGTTCCATGTGGTGGTGGTGGGGAAGCTGTAAAAAAGATATATTGCTTTGTGTTTGGGTGGAAAGTTCTGCTTGTATCTATTAAGTCCATTTTGAGTCATAACATCTGTAAGATCCCTTATTTCTCTGTTAAATTTGTGTCTGGTAGACCTAACCATTGGTGTGGGTGGGGTGTTAAAGTCTCCCATTATTAATGTTTTGTGTCTGATGTGAGGTTAAAGCCTTAGTAATGTTTCTTTTATATATGTGGGGGCTCTTGTATTGGGGAATAAATGTTTAGGATTGAGATTTCATCTTGATGGATTTTTCCTGATATAATATTTCATATCCTTCCTGAAGTCTTTTGATTGATGTTAGTTTGCAGTCTATTTTGTTAGATATTAGGATAGCTACAGCAGCTTGCTGCTCAAGTCCATTTGATTAGCAATTCTTTCTGTGCCTTTGAGCTGGTCTTCTCCTTCTATTTTTCTTAGATTGAATCTTTTTCATGGTGTCCCAGATTTTCTGAATGTTTCCTGTTATGAATTTTTTGGTTTTAGTGTTTTCTTTGACTGATGTATCTATTTCCACTATTGAATCTGCCACACCAGATTCTCTCTTCCATCTCTTGCCTTCTTTTGGTTGTGTTTGCATCTGTAGTTCCTGTTTGTTTACTAAGATTTTCCATTTTCAGCATTCTGTCAGTTTGTGTCTTCCTTATTGCTTCTATTTAAATTTTTAAATCTGGCATTATTTTTTTTTACCTGTTAGATAACTTTTTTGTGGAGGGGTTTCTTTATTTTCTTGAAGGGATTTGTTGATCTCGTCCAATTACTGGTTTGTCATTTACTTTATTTCTTTAGGGAGTTTTTTCATTTTCTCTTTTAAAACTTTTATTTTCTTCATAATGTTGTTTTTAAAGTTGTTTCCTTCTGCTTCTTCTACATTGGCATGTCCAGGTCTTACTGTTGTAGAACCACCAGATTATGGTAGTGTCATATTGTTCTTTATGTAGCTATATGTATTCTTACGCTGGCATCTGCCCATTGCTTCCTTGGATCAATACAGGATTTGTCTGTATACAGGATTATTCTTGGTGCAATCTCTTCTGCCTGTGTCTGTGTTTCAAGAAGCCTCTCTTGGTCTAATCTTGGCTCTTGGTTCACCTGAAGGTAGCATATTCTGCGTTACAGTGAGCAGTTATTGGTCCAATAGGTGCTAGCTGTTTCTGTGTTTCAGGGAGCCAATTTTGATCTACTATGATCTCTTGCTCTAGTAGAATATCTTAATCCAACAGGGGCCTTATCCAATAGGGGTTGGTGACCTCTGGCTCTCAGGGAGCTGCTCTTCATCCAATAAGGGCTGGAGAATTGTGGGTTTCAGGGAGCTGCTAATAATAATTAGGTTGCTCATAATCCAATAGGAACTGTGGGACTCATGGAGTCACTGAGGTAGCAGGGTGAGAGGATTGATTTGGGTGTTGGAGCAGAATTTGTAGATGAGGTTGTCCAACAAACTGGGGTATTAGTGAGTAGTTCTGGCTCGGGGTGATTTTCCCTGCTGACTTGGGATTATGGGGGCAATGGGTAGGAGTGGTGTTCCAAGGGTTGTGCTCTGAGACCTTGGCCACAGAGACCACACTTTCTGTCTGGGCTGGGTGAAGTGTCACTCACCTCTTGATCCAGTAGGTGCTAGCAAACTGTGGGTCTCAGGTAGCTGCTACAGTTGTCAGGTTATGGGACAGTTTGGGGCTTGGGGTGAGATTTGTAGATGGGTGTGACCAATAAACTAGGGTGTTAGTGGGGATTTCTGGATTGCAGAAGTTTTCCATGCTGGTCTGGGATTGGGAAGCAATTGGTTTATTTCCTTTTATGATCTTGTTGAAGATCTGTTCTATGTCACTGGCATAGAATTCTTCTCCTTCATCTATAACTATAACTTAAGATTTAAACTTTTTATGGTGTCTCATATTTTCTGTATGTTCCTTTTCTATGTTTTTAAAAGATCATATTTGTTTCTTCTTTGGTCTAGATCCTCTCCTTGATCTTCTATAGTCCTAATAGTCTGTCTTCTGTTTGAGTTTCTAGTTGAGCGACAGGATTTTTCAATTCTATCTTCATCAGCTTGCGACCTCTTCAGTGGCTATAGCTCTATACAGAATTACATCTCCTGTCTTCATTGCTTCCATTCTGTTTGTGTGTCGTGGGCACCATTCAGGAGTTTAGGCTTCTTAAACTTTTGCACCTTAATGTCATTGAACAGTTTTTGTCTTATTCAAACTCCTTGAAACTCAGATGCAGTTTATGATGTGTTTAAATTCCAAGTCCTAGAGTTCATCTAGGTAATTCTTATTAGCAAGCAAATCTATGGGATTGGAGGGGGGATTCTGTCTCCAGCTTACATATTGTTTGTCTTTTTGTGGTGAGATCTGGGCATGTAAAATTCTTTTGTTAGCTCTGAGTCTGATATAGACAGAGCAGGCTAAGTCTGAAGAAAAGGGTGTGTATATGGGTGGAGAGTTTGAAAGTCAGCATCTTCCATTCAGCCTAGAGTTCACTGGTCTAGCTAAATGGACTGAAAGCAAATCCTAAAGGTTCTCCTCTCCTTACCTCCCCAGGGCTTTAATTACTGGTGCACACGGATCATGACCTGTGTTTTACATGTGTGCTGAAGAAATGAACTCAGATCTTCATTTTTGCAAGGTATCATCTTCGTTTCATGTAAGAAGTATCTAGTTTGGGGACAATAAAACATTATTTTAGGAATCACTCATGAGTCGAAAGCAACAGAAGTGTGGATCAAGCAAGATTCAGTAAGATATGTGAACTCAAACTCTTTTGATGATACATTTTGGCGTGCCTGTGTGTATACATACATGTACACATGAGTTAAGTGGTAGGGTCCCCCAAGTGCCAAGGTCCATGTATAGATGTCAGAGCACAACTCTGGAGAGTCAATTCTCTCTTCCCACAGTGGCAACTCTTCCACAGTTCAATACCTGGGACTCAGCCTTGGCAGGAAGCCCCTTCACCCTCTAAACCATCTTGCTGGGACCCCAAACTCTTCAGAATCTTATTGGTTTCCCTTTCACACCTCTAATACATGTGATGCTTTCCTGGATCTAAATAATAGCTTCTTCGTCCCTGTCTGAGTCATTACCCATATTGAGGATAGGCCCTGCTCTTCAGAGAAATAAACACTGGGATGAGCTTCTTCAGGGCATTTTGTGCCTGCATTAAATATATCTCATGCTTTGCAGCTGTAGCATCCAGGTGTCCTCTCCTTCCCAACATGGAGCTGCCAAAACAGAAATAAATGCTTTCTCTTCCATTTGAATTTAAGTTTTGTTTTCTGGAACCAATAATCCCACGGTATGAAGACTTCAGTCCTGTAAAGGAAACATAAGAGGAGAGCCCTTCAGGTTCTGTGGGACCCAGTGGGGGAGGACCACACCTCCACTATTGTTGCTGTGACTCTCTAAAGAAAATGTCCTAGGAAACAGTCCTAAGTCCCAATGGAGATTGATTTGCTATGACAGGAAGGTAGGGAAAGGCATTCACCCCAAAACTAGCTCAGAGTGACTAATCCTGGGATAAATGAAAGGGCACAAATATTATCAGATTGGCATTACTTCTCCAATAAGGGGCATGATTTTCAGAGTAGAGGTTGAAAGACATGTGGGGTTCTAAGTTTTCAAGTTTAGTGTAAGTGAATGTTGTCTTATTTACCATCTTGCTGCTGCAACAAAATGCTTTGACAAAAGCACCTTAAGGAAGAAGGAAGGACTTCTTTTGGCTCCGTGTTCTCAAGTTCATCATGATGGAGAAGACATGGCAAGGTACAAAGAAGGTTGAAGCCTGTCTGCAGAAACAAGAATCTGATTGATCATGCCACAGTCACAGTGAGGGAGCAGAGAGGAAACAGGAAGTGGGTCTACACTGATACCTTATGCATCACCCTCGAGTGACCTACTTTCTCCAGAAAAGCCCCACCTCTGGAAGGTCCCACAACTTCCCAACCATCAGGACAAGCTGGAGGTCATGTTTTTACTCATCCAAACCACCACAAATGTCATTAGATTTGGCAGTCATTTTTCTCCAGCTCCAGAAGCACCCTGTGTCTTGATAAAATCTTATCTGGAATCATAGATGTTTGCCAACATTACCAGTTTGTGGCTAATGGAAACTCATTAAAGACTTACATAGAATCACAACTCTACCCATACCTCACAGGAGTTATGTAGCCTTCACAAGTCTCTTCCTTCATGTAGTTTTAGCTTCCTCTGTAAAAAGAAAGAGAAAATGAGATAAATATATATAAAAATGATCCTCACACTGATGAACAGGTATTAAGTACATAAAAGAATAAATAGTGGCATTGTTTAGTTTCAGCTGCAGAAGAGAGATGATGATAGAGTATCATTTCATCATTTGCAAAGTGTCTCAATGAGTCACACATGTTGTACCTGTGCTGGGTCGCTAAGGCCTGTCACTGTCTGATGCTGTCCTGAAAGCTAGAAGGCTATAGCTGGAGAGCTAGGGCTAAGACTGAATACTCTGGATTGGTGAAATAAGTCCGTTACAAATTATATATTTCAGATTCAGACAGATTCTATGAGTGACCAAGATCCCAACTTAGCTGTGTGTCACCCAGTTCCTCTAAGAATTTTAGCCATTAGTTGTATAACAAATGTTCTTGTTTTTAAGAAAATAAAATAAAAATAAATTTAAAAGTAGCTATCATAATTTGTGAATAGCATTATACAAAACACACTGCAATGGTACATGGAAAAAACTCTACACAAATAACTCAATGAAGTTGCAATTATTACATCATTCACATTGACATATCTACCTTTTTTCTTTTTGCAAACTATTACAAGTTGCAGGATTTCATTATGGGTTTTGTAGCTCTGCCTTATTTATCTGGTGGTTTGGCAGCTCAAAGTTAAAAGACATTTTAGAAAATGGCACGGGAGACCAGGCACCATGGTGTCATTCCCATAATACAAACTATGCTACTACAGACAGTGAGGAGAAATGCATGATCAACAGGCTGTGCCTAAGAGTGATTCCACTTGGGACTAAACACCAGAGACCATCACTCTTTATTTTTATCTTGTGCCAAGAAGTTTTGCAAAAACTTGGCCATTCAGTTGTCCAGATGACCCTTGAAGAAGTGTTAGAGTATGCATCTGCATGGCAAAGGTTAATTCAAAGGTTATTGGCCTATGACTCTACCAGGAGTTGGAGAAACATGGTGGGCATACACTAGGAGGAAGTGGAGCCATTAATGGTGTTCCCTGGAGCTGCCATAGGAAGAGACCATCTTTTTTTCTCAGTCTTCTGGCTTCCACAAGCAGCTTTCCTCAGCCATGTGCTTCCACCATGAGACCTGCTTCACCAACAGATGAAGTGATGACAGATGAAACCATGAGGCAAAGTCAACATTTTCACCTAGGTGTGGTGGCTTATTCCTTAAGAGGCTGCAGAGGTAGATGCCAAGACTGAACCAGAATGAGCCACACAGAGAGAGCTTGTCTCAAAATAAATGAATAAATTAGTAAGTAAATATTTCCTTTTATTTATCTTAATCATTTTGTCCCAGGAACAAAAAGCCTAGAAGAAAGTGGGGGCCACAAGCACTCCTCTTCAAAGACTCAAACAGTAATGCAGAGAAAGTGAGCTGTTCCAGGCAGGTGTCACTGAAGAGAAGCCAGGCGTGCTCTCAGGCTATGTGATTCCTTTTTCCTCTCCAGTGTAGCTGCATACTGAGCAATTTTAGATGGAACACAAAAAGATATTCAGAGAAAAAGAAGAATCTGTTGGCAAAAATTTTCTCAAGCCCTCTTGAGATTTCCTCTGGATGATTTCTGTGTGTTGCCCATCTGTGGCGTGTCACTTGCATGGAAGTTGCCCATGTAGCACAGTAATGAAACACCTTGGAAGATCCCTAATTTCTCTTCCTCCTGGCCTTCCTTTATACTCCTGGGCTGATTGACCACCATTTGGTCAGTGGCAAGGACTGTATTCTTATGATCCTCAAAGGTCAAAGGCCACAGTGATGAAATGGACTATGTCTCATTGTCTCTTCTGATTTTCCTTGTGGAAAACACATCTGCATATACGGCTTCACAGATTGAAGAGGTGTATAGGGAATTAGGAAGAAATCAACTCAAATGATAAGCATTTATCCCATGTTGCAGACTTCCCATCCCATGTTGCAGACTTCCCATCCCGTGTTCCTCTGCATTGCAAATCAAAAGAGAAAAGTACAGAGATGTGTTCGCACAGGTGTTCCTAATCAGAACTACATTTGATATGGTTACAAAGTTGGCCCAAACTTCATCTTTCTACCCCTGTATGTTATGGGTGCTGGGGCTTGACCTCAGACCATCACGTCTTTACTAGCTGAGTTCTTTCAGTTCCTTCCACTTTACTTGCTGAGATAAGATTTTTGACCATACTAGACATTCACCAATCGGACTCGACACAGCAATAAGGGCCCAGGCTCTGCTTGTGTCTGCTCCCCTCCCCTGTGCTGGGATGCAGGTATGCACCTCTTCTCCCAGCTCTCGCCTGGGTGCTGGGAATGGGAACCTGGTCCTTGTGCCATCGACTCTTTACAACACCCCATCCATCTGTCTCCCCAGCCCTTCGATTCTCAGGTTTTTGTTTCTTCTCGTCATGTCATCAGCCCAGAGAAGAATTTTTCTTTCTTTCTTCCCTCCCTCCTTCCTTCCCTCCCTCCCTTCCTTTCTTTTTTCAGGCACCAATTATCTGGCCCAGACTCAGCTTCTGAGCTCTGTACCTTATCAACTTTACAGAAAACCCTCTCACATTTTCAAGACTCGGCCTTCCCATCCAGTTGGCTCCTCTCCTGAGAGGCAGAGCACGGATCCCCAACACCTGCAGGAGTATAGGCTGTCTTTGTTCCTGGGCTGGAGGATTTCTCCAACTGTAACCTGCAGTTTTGGAAGTCACCATTTGCCTCTCTTCATTTCAGAATCCATCCATCAATTTCTCAATAGAAAGATGGTGTTTACTAGTGAACTTTAGCCTTTCTTAGGTCAACAGCCCCGAGAAGCAATTTCCTGGATTTAGAGAGGTAAGGACGGAATCTTTCCCTGCTGACCTCTGAGGTAGACATTCCTAACCCACACTCTGTTAAGACTTCTCTCGGCTCCTTCCTCGGTTCTAACGGCCCCCACAGCTGCCCTCATCACTTCCATAGCTCACTCACAAAGCCACAGGTCTTAGTGAGTAATTTCATTCATTCACTGAACAGATTTTCTTCCGTCTTATGTCATGTGTCAGTCTTTGTGACAGAGCTGAGCACCGAAAGAATCCTGGTTCTCTCTCAGGTACCTGGCTCTCAGGTACCTATGCTGCGATTGCGACTGCTGGGACACAGGTTCAAAATGCACAGAGGGCTTGAGCTGGGGTGAGTAACTAGATACACCCAAAGAACAACCAAGTAATCAGTTAATGGCCACTCAAGGATTTATCTTCTCAAGGAAAGGAGAGAGAGGGCTTAGGGAAAGGTGATCTAGTAAGGGAGAAAATGTCATGTAATTTCTCTCATGCAAATCAATCATGCAGGCATGCCTCTCTCTCTCTCTCTCTCTCTCTCTCTCTCTCTCTCTCTCTCTCTCTGTGTGTGTGTGTGTGTGTGTGTGTGTGTGTGTGTGTTGTGACAGGAAAGTAGAAAGGAGACTACTTGGAGGAGACAGATAGATGTAGGAACATAGTATGGAGAGGAGGAAATCTAAGCGAGGTGCAACAACATACATGTATAAAAACAGCACAGTGAAAGCCATACTTTCGTATGTTAACAACAATGAAAAGTTAGGAAAATAACACTTAAGAGCAAACTTAACCCAGAAGGTAAAAGATAACACACTGAAAAAGTACATACTCAAACACAGATAAATGGAAAGATTCCTTATGTTCACAAATAAGAAGAATTAATATTGTTTATTCTATTCAAAATGATCTTCAGATTTAATCCAATTATTATGAAAATCCATGGCTTTTTTGTATATCAACAACCTCTTTATTTTTGATATAATAAAATTGAAAATAAAATGGAATTCTAATAACTTCAATACAATACTTAAAATTTTTAAATAATATTTAAAAGCATTCTAAAAATATTTCATTAGATTACTCAAAGCTGGATTGTTTACTTTAATAGTTATTATACAGATTGTACATTCGGAATCTTAGCATTAAACCAAAGTGCAAATTTTACAAATAAACTAATTAAAATATTTTTAAACTTGAAAAAGTTTAAGAAAAGATTGATATTGATTTTTGTAAAATGATAGGTTGGAGGAAAACAACTTAGCAATGTCAACAGTATAAATTTTTTCCACTTCCTGTACTCTTGAAATTTACGTACATATAAAGACTCCTTCTTGTATCCATGCTTTGAATAATGAGTCAATGGTATAGATGTAAATGTTTACTGAAATTTGTTATAAAATATTCAATATATTATTCAGTAAAATATATGGTGTGAGTTTTGGCTAGGTGAAGACTTCTAATGTCTTAAACAAAAATAAAGCCAAAAATATACTCAACTTTGCAAAAGTATGAGTATGTTTATGTGTGCTTTATTGAGAAAAGTTTTACTATCATATTTAATTTATAGAGCAAACTGGCTTGAATTCAAGGAGATTTATTTGGCCTTGCTATTATACTTTGCTATTTTTTTTCTGTGAATAATTTCTTAGGACCAGATTGTTGACACTTAAAATGCATTTCAGCAGTATTGTTCTGAAACTCAAAACCTCTACTGAAATTAATATGGGATACTTCAGTGCATTTTTGAAAAGGATTTCAGGATGAATCAATAGAAATCAAGGTTCAAATTTTATTTTGAGACATGGCTTCTCTATGTTTTTCTGGCTGTCTTTAAACTCAATATGTAGATTAGGTTGGCTACAAACTCCTAGAATTCTGCCTACCCCTGCCATCAAAGTATTGAAATAAAATATCATCCAATTTTAAGTTTATTTATATATGGCTGCATGTATGTGCTCATTCATGTATACAAAATTGAAAAAAATGCACTAAAATCTGTTTGGAATCACAAAGCATCCCAATAGAAAAAGCAATTTTAATTAAAGAGAACATAGCTTGAAGCTTTATATTTACTGTCCTCAAGCTACACTACAAATCCATAGTGATCAAAACAATGCTAGTGGTACACACAGACTGACCAACCAGATAAATCACACACCTGTGGGGAATTAACTCTACAGAGCTGCTAAGAATGCCCAGGAAAAAGATATACTACTCTTCAGTAGATGATGGATACCCACACACACACATGCAGAAGGGAATTAGGGCCAGATATGGCTCCGTGAAGAAAGGCACTTGCTTCCTGGTGGCCTCAGTTCCATTCCCAGAACCCACATTTTGATAGGAAAACACTGGATACCACAAGTTGCCCTGTGATATGACACACATGCCATACTATGCATGAGTCCACACCCAAATATATGCTGATAATTGAATGAATAAATAAATGTAATTAAAAAATTTAAAAACAGTGGAATTAGACTTTTGTCTTATACCACATAAAAGTCAACTCAAAATGGATAGAAGTCTTACTCTTGTTTTCATACAAGCATTCAGAATTCTCCTAATATGACTTCATTTTTGGACTGTGTTCCTAGCAAGTATAATGTATACACAGTGAAAATTATGTGTGTGTGTGTGTATACATATATATAAATTCAGTTCAATCTTAAAAAGAAAAGAAAACTTGCTTTTGTAGCAATATGGATAATGTGGAAGACATTATGGTTTGTGAAAAGAGCCAAATATAAAAATATTAAATACTATATGATCTCACATACATGTTGTTATGCTGTGGTAGTTTGAATAAGAATTGTCCTGTGAGAACCAGAAATAGGCTCCTGTATGTGAACGCCTGGTCTCCAGCTCCTGTCACTGTTTGGCAAGGTTGGGGAACCTTTAGGGTGGAGCCTTGCTAGAGGAAATGTGTCACAGGGGCCAGGCCTGCCTCATTTCCTGTCCACTCTCTGCGTCCTACGACTAAGATGTGACCAGCCAGCTTTCTGTTCCCGCTGTCACGCCTTCCCTTTCTGCTCTCACATCTCCCCTCGAGATAATATATGGCATACATGGTACATGACTGTAGCGTCTTGGAACTGAAAGTCAAAATAAACCTTTGAGTTCTTAAGTTCTTTTGTCAGAGTATTTTAGCATAGTAATTGGAAAATTAGGGTATGTGTGAACTGTAAAGAAGTAAACTCTTAGCAAACATGTTTGTTCTCTGATTCTGCTACTTAACATGCTGGAAGGGGTGTTATTCCATGCATGAGTGAGCTGTCTTTTCATAGATTCTATGGGATAAACTATTTTGTGTGTGCTTCCCACTAAGTTTATAAAGTAAGTTTTTATATCTTAATTGTTTTCAGGTGGAGAAATTGGGATCCCCAAGAATGAAGAGCTTTTGCCTGGAGGTCATGGGTAAGACCTGACAGAGTGAGAACTGAAGCTCAGTTGTCTCCTGGTTCCACCCATCTCCTCATCTTCATGCACATGCTGTAACGTTGTGATAGCATCCAGCTCCTCAGGGCCTTCAGTTCCTCTCCCACTGTGCTAGCCTGTGTCTAGCACTGGGTTGTGGCCCTTACTACTAAATCATAAATTAGGATAATATATTCAGGGGGAAATATTCCTTGTAAAAATTCATGGCTTGTTTACTCTGTCTTGCTCAAATAGACTTTTCTAGGAGTTGGCTTTCAAGTAGCACATTGGCCTTACAACTTCATGAGTTTGGAGATGCTCTTTCTTTTATTTGAAGTTTTCATCTTTGGTTGACTTCCAAGAGGTCTAACAGTTTTCTTTTTCTTTTCTGTAACTGAGGCATATTATATATGACATTCCAAATCAGTTTTCAAGTTGCTATTTGGTGTTATCAGTCAGGTTTCTTAGCAAACTGCACTGGAAAAGCCAAAGGCATAGACCCATAAGCAATAAGTAAGCCTTTAGAAGATGTTTTTAAAGTTTTCCTTGGGAAAACTTCACACACTCAGAGACAAACAGACAGACAGACACACACACATGCACACACACACACATTCCCATACTCTTCATTTTAGTAGTTAAGACTGGATTTTCCTAAACTTTTTACGTCTATGCTACTTTCTAAGGATGTGTCTCTAATGGTGTCCTAACTGGGACCCAAAGCAATCTCCTTTACTAACCCTAGTATTGACTCCTGTGACACTTGCAGGGAAGTTCTCATGGTCTCCTCTGTGCTGTTCTCTCTTGTTGCTCTTTACGCCCTGATTTATTTTAGACTGTAAAATAAGCATGGTTGAGTGCATAGGAAGAGGGCATTGCTTAAATCTCTTTCTATATTTGAAGCAAAGAGTGTTGTATAAGGTTTCTGACCCTGTCAGGGCCAGAGGTTCCGACCTACCCAAGGCCACTTTTTCCTCAATGAATCAGACACTTATATTAATTTCATCCTGTTTGGCCCGTGTCTCAGGCACATTGCTAGCTAGCTCTTTCATCTTAATTCAACCCATCTCTATTCATCTGTTTTCCACATGGCTGTGCCCATGGTTCACCTGAGTCCCTTACATGTTTCTTCTTTGGTGGCTGGATTAAGTCTGTCTGATTCAGCACTCCTTCTACCTGAACCTCCATTTCCCTGCCTACTTCTTCTATGGTGTCCCATCATGGCCAAAACAGTTTATTTAAAGAATGATTTCCACAGCATACAGATTAACATTCCCACCACAAAAGAGCACACTGAATTCTTGCTTCCAAGAACAACTCCTGGTACTTAATAGATGCCAAGACAATATTTATCAAGTCAACTAAAGTTATAGCTAAGCATGACCATATCTTATTCTTCAGCAAGACTCTAGGACAGAGTCAAAGTGACCTTTGTCCTAAGTAAAGTGGCACATGAGGAGGGGGTTTGTTTTAGTTTCCTGTTCCATAGAGGAGAAAACCAATTAAACATATGATAAAACAGATGGGAATTGGGACTTTATAGGATTCTGGGAGGGTTCAAAGGCCTTTGAGACCTGCACTAAAGTGAAGAGTGGAAATGTCCATCTCTTAAAAAGTTTTGCTAGCCTCAGGTGAGTGTTAATACACTGTTAGGTTGCATTTCCACAAAAACAAAGAAAAGAAGAGAAGAAGAAGAAGAAAAAAAAAAAAGATCTGACCCCCCCCACACACACACACACTACCCACAGGCTGGCTATATGGACTGCTATATGGAAGAAGGGGCCAGATTGGGAGGAGGTGGCAGTTTCCTAACAGAAGTATATTGTTTGAACACTTTTATTGAGTGTAGGAGAAAGAAAGAGGAGGAGGAACGGAGGAGGGAGGAGAGAGGAGGGGAGGAGGAGGCTTTTATACTGAACATTTATTTTGAAGTTCTGGGCAGATTAACTTTTGGTACAAGTCTGAACTAAAAACTTTATTGGGAATGCTACATACGCTCCAAAGACCAACAGGAGAATTTAAGTTAGATGTGATTAGTATGAAGAAAGTTACATTTATTGTACTCTTATGTATAATTGATCACATGAAAGGCCTTTTGTAACTATAAAAGAGACAGCCTATTAAATTGTTTTACCCGGAGGATTATACAGATTTGTGGGTCTCAGATTGGATCACCAGCCTATCAGTTTCCTAGTGGCATTAAATCATTAAGGTGCTTATTTTAATTCATACATCTTCCTTGTTGTTTATTATGAAGCAAATAGCTCCTCCCCTTCTTAGCTTCACTTTAAGCATTGAAACCCATGGTTCAGTTTCTTCTCCAGCAAATGATGAGAGTGATGCTCGTGGCCCTACAGGTCACCTCTGACCCAGCTTGAAAGAGAAAATCATACTTGAGGCCTCCAGTCACAGTCTACAGAAAAAGTCAGAGGCCACCAGCATCTCCTGAGTGGAGGGCAGGATCGAGGACAGCGCACACCCTTCGCATTGTGCTGCATAAATTAGCTGGGCTCATTCTCACCTTCCCATTATCCAAATATGACCGTGCTGGGTGGGAAGGTTAAGTTACAGATGGCACCTGGCGCTTGTGCACAAGCAAATTGGCTCCTATGCTTATGACAAAAAAGGTGGTTAAGGCTGACTGCTGGTTCTTATTTATTTCAAATGGCCAAGAGAGAACATGTAAGCTTGAACTTAACCAATAGATGATTTGGGAGGGCACAGCTGCAAACCACAGCCTGCATCACAGAGCAAGGGAACCCAATTTGTCATTGTCTTTTCTCTTGATTTACCATTTCCATTTGGAGAAATGCACATGACAGACCCTTGTCAGGAGAAATGGAGAGTTGGAATCGGATGGTTGTGCTGATGTATGAAACTTCCTTAGTTAAGTGTGTCACATTTCTTTCAGACTCCATGATATATACCCAGCCTCTCATTTTAGAAGCATTGCCAAAACTTTTGTAGGTGCTCACTCCCAAGGACACTACCACTTCCCTTTGTCCCCAAAGCAATCCTTGCAGCATGTTGATTTCTGCTAACAGATCAATTCCACTTAGAATTTTAACGAGAGGTCAGAAGGTGTATGGGTATCTATAAATCTAGAGGTCTGTCAGTCTATTTCAATTTGAGAGAGAGAGAGAGAGAGAGAGAGAGAGAGAGAGAGAGAGAGAGCTTAAATAAATGACATCCAGTTTTAAATGAAGTCTCTTAGATACTATTAAATATTTCTTTAAAAACAAGATACATAAAGTTAGAAAAGGTAACTTCTAAAGATCATTTTGTGCTTGGGATGATGATTGCCTTATAACATTTTGGTGTTGTTACGACATAAAATGAGGAAGGTAAAATGTTTCCAGAATGTTTCTTTGGATGCCCTGTTAGAAAGCTATTAAAAGTCTCGATGATGCTGGCAAAATGATTTCAGTGTGTTTCTCTGGATACCTGCTCAGGAAAGAGTAATGAGCTGAGGCTACAGGGCAAATGATTCCAATGTGTGCCTCAAAGAATGGACTTTTTCCAATTCTGTTGTGTTCAAACTATATTGGAAGACTAAACTCACAAGAAAAAAATGTCAGGGATGGGGGAATGTGGAGATTAGCCTCAATTATGATGTCAGAACGAAGTGAGACAATCACACAAATCATAAGCATCAGAGATGAACTTGAACCCAGCCTGTCTGCACTATGACTTTCCTCAGAGCTGGGCAGTCTTGCTCACTAAGATTAACAGTGAAGCTCTTTATTAATCTTCTAAAACAGTGGTTTTATGTATTATGATGTTTAAAAAACAGTATGCTCTGTGCTAAAGAGGAAGATGGCCTGTATTTGAATTTTAAAATATGCATTAATTAATTAATTTTAAAAACATCTAATTTCTTTAGAAGATTGAAAATACAACAACTCCAGCCTCAGGAGAAAATGCTGGCATAGTCTTCATCATTGCTCCCAGAAATGATAAATGAAAACCTGCAATGGAGGCTGCCCAAAGTCCCTCTCAAACATTAACGAATCACAACCAGGCACACGTCAGTATTCTACATCTCTCATGTTCTCTCCCATTTTCCCCAGATGTTACCTCCTGCTGTGTAATCTTCTTGTCCAAAGAGGCCCCAAGGCTCGAAACATCTGGGATGTTCTGTTATAGGAGTCAGTGCTCAGAGGAAAACAGGGTGAAAGCTAACATTCTTTCCTGGCAGTCCATAAAACCAGGCTCACTTCTCAGATGGTTGCCAGGAGGTCAGTGTTTGTAAAATGCAACCAATTTTCACAGTCTTCTGGGCCAGTATTTTCTGTTACAATTCACAGTGGAGGCTTGCTTTGTGTGAGTCAGAGTTCATTTGTATGTACAGATTTGTATGTGTACTATTTATATGTACTTGATGACTCCAAAACCATGGTGACTGTCTCCACAGCTGTTATGATAAGAAAGTGTGGAATTTGTTTATCTAAGACTCAGAAATAAAGAAATAAATTAGTTAAAATTAATATGTCCCATCACACAGTGAGAAAGGTAGTCCCATGAGCCCTGGAGGCAGGGTGCAATAGGACCATTAGGCACCAGGCCTCTCTCTTTTTCCTCTCATGGTAAATGTACCACATACATTTCTCCCAAACCTTCTCTTCTGTCACAGTTATGTGACAAGGTGAGGAATCTACACTATCAAACAAAAAGTGGATGGTGACACAGATGAAGGAAGTGGGCTGAGTGCTCCTTATACCAACCAACACCACATAAGGAAGACAGTGGAGTACATTCTTTCTGTCTTATTTTGAATCCCTGATTTTACCTAATACTGTTTTGTTTCTAAACAAAATAATTGTGGTTTTAGATTAACTGAATATGAAGCTAAGAAAAGAAGCCCTATTCAATTTCAGCCCAATTGCAATCATGTGCAGTTTATGTAGAGCTGGTTCTCCATAGTTCTTTCTACTACAGCCACATTGTAGCATATCTTTGAGAGCATACTCTAGATGCCATTTGTACAACAAATTCAATGAATAGCACATTTCTCAGAATATATATGTGGGTGTGGTTCTGTTTATATATGCTATGATGACTTAAACCATGCTGGGTGTGGTTCTGTTTATATATGCTGTGATGACTTAAACCATGCTGGCTGGAAGTAGAGTTATGGGAGAAAATGTGAAATGTCTTTAATCCCTACTCAGAATTATAGAAATATTTTTTAAAAGATCTCATTTTATCTTTAAGTACATGAATGTGTATTCTGTATAAATATGTGAATGGGAGTCAGGTGCCCTTGGAAGACAGAAGAGGGTATCAGATCCCCTGGAGCAGAAGTTACAGTAACTGTGAGCCACATGATGCGATGTGGGTACCAGGAACTGAGTTCAGGCTCTCTGCAAGAGCTGCAGCCTCTGTTCCCTGCTGAGTCACATCTCCAGCCTCCAACAATTTGTTTTTCTCCTCAGTTTTAAAATTATTGGTAGCTGCTTAGATTCACTGATATTTAGGGAGAAGATTTTCCTTTCAGGAATATATCTCTGAGATTTTTCTAACTACATGAACCTGCAACCTTGCTCAGCAATGTTATCAAAACCCTCAGAGAAGATTCACTTTAATTTCTTTGCCATTTCATGTATTTCAGAAGCCTCTCCGAGAAAGTGGTACTGTAACCAAGTGATATTGTTATTAAATTTATTATATGCATATGCACTGCCACTTACTTTAGAGGAGTAAATATTTGTGCTAATTATATCAGTGTCATCCACTGTGCTAATTATATCAATATTAACATGTTGATATTGATATAATTAATTAGCACAGAGCTTTACTCTTCAAAAAATACATGGTAGCATCTAGGATTCGTTCACTGTGAGGGGAACAGGAGCAAAGTACAGAGCTATATTGCTATATTTAGGTCCTGATATGCAGTCAGCTATAATAATTACTTCATACTGTAGGTGGTCTTAGACAAATAAAATGATGTTTTTCCAGATTACCTGGGCATTGGATGATAAGATTGGAGCTTCCCCCCAGCACTGTGCATCATGATGAACAGACTCTCCAAGAAGTAAGCTGCTCATAATTAATTCTAAAGACCACAGGACAAAGGTAGATGGTATGAATTGAAGCATTAAAATATAGAGGAAGGAATTCTCTGAATTAACTGCCATTATTCAACAATGTTTTGCTTGTGAGATTTTGAGTGGGGAAACTACCCAGCTATAAGAATCAGAAAGACAAGAGAAAAAACATATAGTAATGAGCACTGGGAGAAGTGTGCTGAGTTCAGCTTGAGGCCCCACATTGTGTAACACCTTTCCAGTCCTTACAGTCAATGATACTAGCTGTGGTGGCTAACTTTTGTTATCAGCTTCACACACCTGGCAAGTGGACTCTCAACTGAGGAACTGTCTTCATCAAACTGACTTGTGATCATGTTTGTGTTTGCCTGATTGTGTGCCCAGCCTGTCAGTGGTGCCATTCCCAGGCATCAGGTACCTAAGCAAGCCTGCAGGATTGAGACAGGAAACAGGTTTCCTCCACAGCTCCTGCCTCTGCTCCTGTCTGACTTCCTTCAGTGATGGATCATGATGGAGATGTAAGCCAAACATGCCCTTTCTTCCCCAAGTTGCTTTTGCTCATGGTCATAGTCATAGGGAAAAAACTTAGTTTTCATGTTTTGTTTTCACCCTGCATATAAAACAGTCCATATGTCATTTTATTTAATGTTCACAGCTTTATAAAACACAGTAATTCTTGATTCATGAATGAGAAAACTGATACCCAAGGAGCATCAAACATCTGTTCCAGCTGCATGGTTTGTGCTTGGAACAGCCTAGAACTCAAGTCACATCTTTGCTCCACTATTCTTTTTGCCTCCCTAGTGGATGTGAATGGGCGACTCTGGCAGAGGTGTTCTAGGGGATTTACTTCATTAGGACAAGCAAGTCCAGGCCTGGAAGCATACAGCCCTGCCCCCTGGAAGACTACGCAGGCCTACCTAGAGAGTTGCTCATAAAATGCAATTGTGCCACAACCAGAAGTCAGCAAGCAGAGAGCTAAGATGTAGCCCCTTTATTTACACCTGGATTTATGAGAAATGTTTTGAAAGTAATACCAGCAAATTATAAACAACATCAAACTTCTAAAATTTTACTTAGGGCTACCAATTAGAGGTCAACTTAAGAAAATAGAGTTTAATGTTACATTTTATTTATTCTCTGATAATTTCATTTATGTATACATGATCATACTCAACTGATGGTCTTCCCAACCCCTCTAAAGACTCATGCTTGATGCCTTTGCATTGTGGATCATGTGCATTCTCTTCTGAATCCTTGACTCCTCCTACAGCATGGTCCACTTCCTTTCTTCTCACTTGACCCACCCTCTGTGAGTCTTGGTTTGCTCTTCCTAGATGTTGCACAACATTCATTTTCACCTTTTTCAGACGGAAGCCTTGTTCTACCCTGTCTAGTACTGGGCAGTAAAGGACCATTCTTCAGCCTTTGCCTCTCTACTCACTTTCTCTTTCTTACCTTGGTTATTCTCCCATCTGCCTATCTACACTGGCAGAACACTGCCTTCAAAGAGGCACTGTGGATAAGCCTTTGAATGCGTGTTTTATTTCTTTCCTTGTGGAGTTAGCAGTGTCCATGGATATGGTCAGAGTTCACACTTAAAAGTGCTTATCATCTTCAAAGAACTTCGTGTTAGATGTTAAGGTGGGCTTGGCTGAGAAGTTTCTCTGGTCAGGTGACTAAACGCATTAATTAATGACATAGGCTCTGTCTCAAACAAGAGTCACAGACAGATTTATCATGTCCTTTGATTTATTCAGACCAGTTTTGTCTTTATTTCTTCAAAAACTATAGTCCATGACACGCTGCTTTGGTGCGGTGAGACTTCAGAGTGGCACCTGCTCCTGGTGGAAGGTCCCCCATCTCAGACCTTTAGGACCCTCAGTGAGGCGGGCGGCATTTCCTGCCTCTTTCTTGTCGCTGTCTCTTTGACCCCTCCACTTCCTCTTCCTCCCCATCTCCCTGCTCATGTTCCCCCTTCCTGATTTCTGTCTTGTCATTTTTACCAGTCCCCTCCCTGCCTCCTCAGCCATCTCTTCCTCCCTTTCCCCTTACCTTCCCAATGTGAGCCTCTCTAAGATTAAGTAACTTGCCCCAGGATAAAAATAGTCAGAGCAGGATTTGAACACTAAGCTGAGTAATTCACTAGCCTTTCCTTTCTCGGTTTTGAAAGGAACGGGTTCATTAATTTGTAACACAGCACGAATCATTGATAAGCCATTGAATGTGTTATACATCCCCTGAGAAAGTCACACCACCTCCCTAGGCCCATCCCCTCATACATAAAGCAAAGGGGTTAGTCTGCTAATAGGATCTTCTGGTTCAATTTAAGCCTGTAGGTATGATAATTAGAATGAGAGCTTCAGTGTCCTTGTTTCAATACAAAGATAATAACTACCTCATAAGTTTGGGGTAATAATTACATTAAGGAATGCACATAAGACCCAGCATGACTTTCTCACACAGAGTAATTATATAGAAAGGGATCCTTGCCATTCACATAGACTGTCAAACACTTTGCTAGGCGCTTAAGCTTTTAATCTTTACTTTATCCTCGTGGGGAGTATAAAGGATCCCATGACTTCTTGTATGTTCTGATATGTAACATCCCTTTCCCCATCTCAGATGCCTTTGAGCATCAGTGACTGAAAGCCAAGGGGGATATTTTGGATCAGAATATTCCCAGGCATTACAAGTAAGGCTTATAGCAGTTACCGAAGGGACTCTGCTCATAATAATCTTTCCTGGAAAATCATCCAAGGTTGGACCACTTCCACAAATAGGACCAGGAAAATTCCCATGGTTGTAGGAGGTGAGGGGTCAACTACTGCTCCCTTTTCCCAGTAGAGAAGTGCAGCTTATCCCACGAGCCACAGAATATAGGGAGAATTTATGTGGTGTGTGGGAAAGTGAACAGTCCTGGACTGGGAGACCTACCTGGGTTCTCAACCCAGCTCTGCACCAACCTGTTGGGATTCTGGGAAAGTCACTCTATCTGCCCAAAGAGAGGAACCATTTTCAGGTTCACTGAATCAGAACCACCAGCGAGTTACATAAAGCTGCCTTAGTCCTTCATTAAAGTTTCTGATTCAGTCACTTTGGAGTAGGGCCAGGCATCAGTAACTTCTAAAATCTTGGCAGGTTGTTCTAATATGCAGCCAGCACTGAGACCATTTGGTTAGGTGAAATTCCACCATCTCCTATGCTAATCAAGCTTCTTATTCTCTACATTCATGTTTGAAAGCTACACCTAAATAGAGGTACTGGTCGCTAATGAGATATTCTTCTTCAAAAATCTCTTAGCCACTCTCTCTTTAGGTGGAGAAGTAGCATGTGTCTGACTTATTCTTATCACATGCCTACTACACATAAGCTTCTTGAAGGTACCAACAAATAGCTTGATTCCTATGGGCTCAGTTGCCTCAAAGCTCAGGCATCTCCCTGCATCAAATTCACTCCATCCTCAGGGGCAGGTCAGAAGCTCAGAGTACTTTCCCATCTGGAAATCCACTGGGGAGAAGGTCTCTGCAACTCCAGCAGATGAGGCATTTGGCTGACCTCCCTGTCTCTGCCGATAACCGCCCAGGGACTGGATGAGAACCAACCTTCTTTACAGACCCAGCATCATCTTCTCTATTCCAATCAGCCGTAATTCCAAGATGTGCATCTGAACAAGAGATAATATCATAAGTTTTCAGACATGTTTAGTTAATTCTTCCTAAATTCAAATATTTATTCACAGCCCATTTCTTTCCAGAAAAGATTTAAGGCAAATGATCAAAAGTTGGCTAGACACCAAAGCCTATCTCCTTTAGACAAAAGCTAGATTGATGGTCCACAGAACTATCTAGAAAAGGTGCTATTTTGCATCTGGGGGATGCCTGTTATCATTTCTTGACTCTTCACATAGTACATTAATTTTATCGCAGGCTCTGTCACTCTCTCTGATTCTCTTTCTTCTTCAAATATCCCACCATTTTTTAGGACCACTGAGGAAAATAGTGTGTGAAGGAGACTTTAATGTTCTATATGAGTTGACCATATTGTACCACACGAACATAGATGTAGAAGTCACACAGATCACAAGGACAGACACATTCCAAAGCTTAAAGAATATCTCTTGCTTTGGGAAAATTGCTAATTAATATATTTATAAAAATCTGCCCTAAGTTTCCAGGCAATATTCTCTGCTTTGAGGGTTACTGCAGAAAACTATGGAGAGCACTGGGAAAGTCAAATGATCTCATTTAATAGGCAAAAAATCTGAAACTTAGTCTTTTTACAACCCACCCAAATGCATATGGCTAGTCAGAGGCAAAGCTTGGCAGAAGAGGTGCATGGTCTTCTCATTATATGCCAGGATGAGAAAGAGCATCATTGAGACTTGAGTGGGAACACGGGTTGAAATGAGGGGTTATATGTGCAAATCCAGATCTATTACCCATACAACACTAAACTTGTCTGTGACCTCTGCAGTCTTCAGTTCTGGCTCTGGCACAATGAGCCGAGGATGCAGATGATGTGTCTCTGGGGACTCTTCCAGGATTGTCACTTTGGTACCTGATACTTCCCTTTGTTGGATTGTACAATCATTCAGCATGGAACTGAACTGAATCACAGAGTCTATGCTGATTGACAGGCCTGTGGATGATGAAGCACAAAAGTCTAATATTATCAACCTGTGTGCGTGCATGTATGTGTGTGTGTGTGTGTGTGTGTGTGTGTGTGTGTGTGTGTATGTGAGTTCGCTGTCTAAACTACTCTGTTTCTGAGAACAGGATTCTGTGGCCCTTTGTATTCTTGACAGTAGTGATGAATATTTCTTCCATGAATGAGCTCTTGGCCTTACTGACCCCCTGGGGGAAGCACAGACACTGTGACAAGGAGCACTACCATATCCATTTAGTCAATATCAGAGAAGTACATTCAGTCTTTCCCAATCTTTAGATTCAGCCATGGGCTGAAAACGTTTTTTAAAATTACTCCTGTACTGAAAACTCACAGACTCATTTCCCTGCACCAATGCCCTAAACAATACAAGTATTTACATAACATTTGCATTGTATTAGGTATCAGAAGTCATCTAGAGACAACACAAAGTATATGGAGGGTACAGGTGGGTTATATGTAAATTTTACACCATCTTCTATGAAGGACTTGAACATCCTTAGATTTTGGTACCCACAGGGGTCGTGGAACCAATTCCTCAGTGATAGAAAGGGATGACATTATTGCAATTCTAGGACATCCAAACTGTTTTTGCTTCACACTGAGCGCTGGAAATTATTGAGAGGCATTTATCTAGATAATGAATGAGGAAGATGGCTGAGACTTAATATGCTTCAGAAAAAGACTGCTTCCAATGTGAAGGCATGGATAATTTTACAGGAAGACATCATGAAAATATTTTTCTTACTAAGTAATGCCAAAGTTTATTATGCACATTTTTAATGAAAAAGTAAAAAGCAAAAGAGCCATTTAATGCCTGATAAAATGGCTCAGCAAGTAAAGTGCTTACTGCCAAGGCTTACAGCCTGAGTTCAATCCTGAGAGCCGCATTGTGGAAGGGTGTATGAGAAGAGCCAACCTGCCCTCCACACAAACAAACCGAAGCACAAAAGAATAAACTAACCATCTCACACAAGTGAATAATGTCTTTTTATAGTTATACTGAAGCCCCAGGAAAATTGTTTTGAAAGAGATTGAGAATAATCAATAGAAAGTTCCTCTCATGGAAAGCTGATCCAAATCTTGTCACTGTGCTTTACCCAGCATGAAAGTGTTCTGTTCCACAAAAATCCTTCCCACAGTGCCTAGTGACCTCTTGCTTTTCCTTGCCTTTCTGGGTAAGGATAGGTAAGAAATAAACTCTATGTCTATCACTTGGCGCCATGGGCTTGATAAAAACATTCTCTTAGAGGAAGAAAATGCTTCTCCCTACATTCCTGACTGGCTTTTTCTTTTCCTGGCTATTGTTGTGTGTTTAAATCTTAACCTCACTGAGGATTTGATTGGAAGCAACAGATTTAAGTGTAGGGAAAGCACACCTCTGTGGGCACCTCTGTGCACCTCTCTCTCTCTCTCTCTCTGTGTGTGTGTGTGTGTGTGTGTGTGTGTGTGTGTGTGTGTGTGTGTGTGTACCAGAGGAAAACATCAGCTGTTTGCTGTTTTTTTTCAGGCAGTATCTACCTTGTTGTTTTGAGACTCTGGCCTGGAGTTCCCCCAAGTAAGCTAGGCTGCATGAAAAGTGAGCCCCAGGGGTCCACAGCACCTTCATCTCCTTGGTGTCAGGGTCACCAATTCACTGCTGTTTCTTTCCCTTGGCCCTGGAAGACTGACTGAACTCAGGTCCTCATGCTTTTGAGACAAAGACTTTACCAACCCACTGCTTGTCTCCCATTCATCAATTTGGCATTTTGTATTCAATGGCATGTGATGTCTTGAAGTCCTTTTACTTGGCCACACATTTCCTGAGACAGTTTTACTATCTTTTAACCCAGAAGAAAGGATCTTTGTGGTTTCCTGATACAGTACTCTCTAAATCATGTGCTATGCTAGAATATTCTCTAACTTTTCTCTTCATGTCTGCAAAGATCACGCCCAGTCTTAGTTCTGAGTTCAGATTGACATTCAGAAAATTACTCTTCCATAAAGGACAGGTTTGGCCAGCTACTGTCTTCAGAGGCCTACAAATACAGCAGGCTGTGGTGTGCTTACAGGGATGCCACTGTGGAGGAGGAGGAAGGCTGCCGGCCCTTTGTCCATCCAAATCTAGTCATATCATCTAAGGGAGGCTCAGAGCCAATCCAAACGAAGGAGACTTTTATGATGGCGACACTTGGCAAGTAAAGCTCAGGCTGACTCATCATTTCATGTCGTGAAGACTAAACTTCAAGCAAAACCTCAGAGCTTTGGGTGTTTACAGTTCTGCAAAGGTGGTGCTGAGGTGACTGGGACAGCAATCCAGTGATGGCATGTACGTCCCCCTGGGTCACATGCTCCAAGTTAGAGGGTCCATGGAATATGTCATGTTCCAGGATCTACCATGTTCTAGTCTGAATACCAAAGACAGGCTTCATTTCCCATTCCATCTTCCCATGCAATGAACAAGCAGCAGTCAGAGCTCCACTCTCTGCCCTATCACTGAGAGAAACGGGGCTTTCTTAGAACCTTCACCTTCTGACCATCTTCTTGACCCCAGTTAACAGGGATTTCATCAAACTCAATAAATGGGGCCCTTCAATTTACCTCATTTGATTGGCTAAGAATGGGTAAATTCATCTCTAGAAGGTCTACTTACCACATCAGATCCTGGAATTAGAAGCCAGTGGTTCTCAGCATCTATGATGTTATATGGTGGGGTTGGTCTCCATTGAGACACACAGTTACTAAATGAAATACATCAGTTCTCGCACCAGGCACCAGAATAATAAGTCAAAATGGTCTAAGCTTGTATGCATTGTTCCCAGGGACACTGAAAATGTCCCTTTCTATGTCTTTTAAGGTTGGACATCTAAACTAAGAATCTGCATCAGATCAAGGCTGTTCCCAGTTGTCATCATGGCTAAAAGGTCTCACAGTTGCTCAGTAAGAGGCAACTAACCACACCTAATGTCACCCCACTCCCCAACATGCCCAGCCTCAGAACAGCCCCAGCTGCTGTGCTGTGTGCCAAAGCGCAAGCTCACATTTTAAGCAACACTAATTGGAAGTGAACGTCTTATAAATAATCCATTCCCACATTCTTTGACTAGCATATACACTCAGCAAACCAAGCCCAGCAGAGTGTGTTTGGATGGGAAGGTTGGCAACATCCATAACCCTTCAGTGTCTGTGCAGACAAGAGGCAATAGATTTAAACTGGACTGTTTCCCTTGTCTCTTCAATTACTCATGCCCTGTCCACGTTTGCTTGAATCCCAGTGACATAGAAAGAGTGCACGGGAATCCTCCTGTCTTGCTTGGTTCCTTCCCTTTAGTCCTTCCTTCCTTTCTTCCTTTACAAAACGTGACTAGGGAAGGGGGAGATAAAATGAACACTTGGTTTTCACATGTTTTAGGGGGGCAAAGCAGGTCTGAGTAATTGGAACCAATTAACTTAAATGAAGATCTCTAAAGCTACATTTCATTCGAGTGTTTGGTATTTTCAGGAGAAGGCAGTAATTATGTTGCTTGGAAAAATAATTGTCAGTTTAAAGCCACCCAGATGTACAGTACCCCTGGAAATATCCACATGCTCGGAGAGTGATAGCAAGTGTGCTGATTCCAAGGACTCACTCCCCAAATTCCTTTTACACTTACTTTGTTTCTTGCATCTGTTTTTTCAGAATCTCATAGTTCTGCAGTGCTGTTCAGGGAGTGGGGCGGATTGAAGCTGAATTTTCCATATTCATGCCCTCAAATAGACCCTCAGAGGTCCCCTGTGGGCAGGAAAGAGAAACTTGAGCCCAGTACAATAACATATGCTTCTGGGGTCTCCATACTCCTCAAATCTATTTTTAAAAAGCATACTTTAGTAAATTATATATAACATATATCACATAGTGACTGAATGTGTACAAAGTGATGAAACAGAATCTCTTCAGGCTGGCAATGTCACTCAGTTCTTTTCTTTGCACAAGTTTACATCAAGAGTGAGCCACACAACTATAGCTTGAGATGTTGGCCCATCTCTAGTGTGGAGGTCAGCACTGCCTGTCTCCCCACTTAGCTTCTGCAGAACCCTGACACTGACCATGGGGAGATGAGCACACTACAGGTGATGGTGCTGCTTTCGCATTTCTCAGCCATGGTCAAGGAGAAGCTAGTTTTCCAGGCAGTTCTACTTCTCCATCATCACGATGAAAGCATGGACTTGACTGCCGCTTGCTGATACTGAGGATGGTGAACACACTGGACAGCCCACACTTGGGAGGCTAAACCTTTAAAGTCACATTGGAACTCACAGCAAAACCAATGCAAATCAAGACAATATTAGATGGCAGGTCTGAGCCCTTATGCTTTAACCAGAAAGACATAGACATGTTGGCCCATGCATGATACATGTTTATTGTGTTTTCCTAGGCTTTGGAAGTGTCTCCCTTGGAGCTTCCCTTTGTGTGAGACTACCATCTCTACAACAACCAGTTAAAAGCTCCAACATGGAGTGAAGACACTACATTTTATCCATCTGTCTTCCTTGGCCAGTTCATGGCAGCCACTGAGGTTTACTATGACTCATCTAAGTTGCAAGAGAATCAAGGGGAATATTGATGCTTGAAAATGAAGGGAATGCCCCCAAACTGAAGCCCGCCAAGACTAGTTGGCAAGTAAGGAATGAGTCATTAAAATCCCTAGAAATCTAGAAAAAATTTCTTAAACTCAGCCTATGTACACACACACACACACACACACACACACACACACACACACCTAACTCAAACTGATAGAAATGGTAGGCAGAAACAAAGAGGGCATCTCTTTCCTTAATCTTTGCACAAACTGTTGGAAAAATGAGGAGGAGGAGGCTGAGAAGGAGAAAGAGAAGGAGGAGGAAGAGGGGGGACTGCCATCTGGTAGAAGGGAATCTAATAAGGTCAGTGCCTGAACACCCCCAAACACCCAGAATAATAGCTATTCTTCTGAGTCAGTGTCTCTCACCGGAGTACCCAGAATTCAAATGAGCTGTGTTTCCCCGTGGGAGGCCTGGAAATAAGTCAGGCATGGTACAGATGAACTCTTGGAGACCACTGATGATCTACCATGCTGTAGACATCAAAATACTGTAGGACAAGATCAAGAGAGCAAAGGACTCAGTGTATGGTCTGCATCTACATGAAAGACTCAAGCTAAGGCCCAGAGCATATTCCCAATTCCTCTTTAGGGAAGAGGATCCAGTGTTTCATTAGCTAACATTTCTGGAGGCTCCATTTATACTCTGGATCTGAAAATGAAGAATTGGCCTTTTAGTGACAAATGTGCATTTCATCACAAAGAGGGAACATGACATTCTTGGCTTGGTTATTCTCCAGAGAAGTCAGCCCCCTTAAGTTAAGTGTGCTCAAAATAGAGATGGGGAAGACAGCACGTTTATTTCAGGCACAATGGAGCAAATGCCCACAAACCTAGGATCCTGGTGTCAATAGACAACGAGGCTTCTACTCCAAGTGGTTTAAATTCCATTTCATAAAATTGCTGAAGAGGATTCACTGTTCTGTTGTTTCTCATCAAAACACTAAAAATAGGATGCTACAAATAAAACCAATATTTCAGAATGATTAAAGAATTATCATCTTAGGCAGTGTAGGGCAACATGGCAAAATTATCATGCTAAGGAACAGACAGGTACATTGAAACCAAGCTTAAGTAGGTAAATAACTGGTCATGAGATAAAATTATACTTGTGTACTTTTATGGAGCTTTAGTGAATTACACTTTTAACACTCTATTAATATAGTAATATAAACACTGTGGAAGTATATAAATACAATTATTAAATATTAATATGTGTAAAACTAGTATTTATTAATTTATTATACACTTATTATAAAGTTAGTATTTAATTTATCACTGGTATTCTAAAATAATATAATACATTTTTTATATCACTGTTTTTCTCTTGCAAAAATACTGCTATCCAAAGCAACCAAGTCAGGCAGTCTTGGTGATACACACTTTAATCTCAGCACCTAGAAGGGAATGGAAGTCAAATCTCTGTGAGTTCTAGGCCAAGTCTGAGAACATAGTGATTCTAGGTGGTAGGTACTGAGTGAAGAATATCTAAGGCCTGGGAGCACACTTGCCACAGTTATAGCTCAGGTTCTATGACACTGGGTTAATGCTCATGAGTAGAAGCCCTAAGAAGGAGCCTCTGCACATCTTCTACCTGTTCAAACACACAGAAGAATGCAGAAACAACCTATGACTGGAGCCAGATAGTTCCGCTTAGGATATCTAGATAGTAGGAGGTAACAGAAATGTGGCAGAGACTTGTTCCAGATTATACATCCAAATCCTTTTGTATTGAGAAAGAAGCTTGGTGACAAGGAAGTGAAGAATCGGGATACATTCTGTTTCTTGGACCTTGAAGATTACATAGTGAATATGAGAGTGATAACAGATGGACATAGCCGGTAGCCGGAATCCCTGACTTATGGCCTGGGGCCACACCTTACACTACTGTTCCCAACGTGGTGAGAGCCCTGGTGGCAAATACCTGTAATCCTACCACTTGGGAGATGAAGCCAAGAGGATTAGAAATTCAAGACCAGCCTCAGATACATTGTGAGATTGAGGACACCAAAGCTATCAGGAGATCTTGAATTGTAATTGTAACAAGAGAATGTCACAAAAAATCCAGATGGGAGGATAGTACACCTTAGTTTTGCTACTGTGTTGTAACTGGAGAACTATTCATTTGAGTGTTTCCTCCACATGCAAGGCCCTTACCGTGGACCCTTGACATAACTAGTGCAATATTTTTTTTTTACCTAAAACCATGGAGAGTCTAAGTAATTTTTAATGTAAGTTATATTATTAAAGTCATGTGAGTGTCATCTGCCCAGTGTGTTTCCAAATGTTACATAGAATGGCATAAACAAAAAGCTAAGACACAGAACAATCTATAAGACTCTCAAACCTGATTTTTCTCTGAGCAAATATGGGGTGTGTGACATGTGGGGATGTGATATGTGGGGTGTGTGTGTGTGTGTGTGTGAAGCACTGTATATGTGTGGTTTATGCATATGGTATGGTGTGATGTGTGTTTGTGTAGTATGGGTGTGTGTAGGGGGTGATGTTTGGGATAAATGTAGGTGGGTATGGTGTATAGTATATGTTTTGTGTGCTGTGTGTGGCATGTGTGGTGAGTGTAATTTATGTGGTGTATACCATATATATCACATATACCATACACACCACATATACTATATATGTGGTAGATTTGTCATGATGGATGTGGTGTGTAGTGTGTATTTTTGTGATATGTGTGTTTTATATGAGTAGTGTATGTTTCTATGGTGTATGTGTGGTATGATTTCAGTTTTTGTCTTTGGACAGTGGTGCATACATTAGTTAAGGCAGGATTTGAGATCAACTGCTTTGAAAGATTTAGAGGACTCTAAAAAGTACCTTTGTGAATTTAAACTCAGGACTTTAGTATAATTATCAGTGTACAGAACACAGAAGATTCTTTCCTGCCTTCCAGAAGGGATTTTCAAAACTACTTTAATGGTCAAACTCAAAGATAAATAGCTGGCACACAGATACCTGTCCATAGTCAGAATAAAGAACTTGAGCTTTACTAGTAAAATGCCCCCACCATTCCCCAAATAACCCACGGTGCTAAGACAGAGTAGGCTTACATTTAAACTATTGAAAATGCTATGTGTATTCAACCCTGTGTTTGGGCCAAAGAGCATAAAGGCAGGTGGCATGTGGTATCTGCAAACTAAGTATCGTTTAAATGAACAAGGGCTGCATTGCTCTCCATCACACTAAACAATGAAGACATCACACCCAGCTATTCTATCAAGAGTGCTAGCTCTGGCCCCATTTGCAATATTGGACAGATAAATAAATGCTCTTTAGAACAAGTTCTCTGCCTGATGTTACTTAGAGAAACAGAAACTATAATGATCAAGTTGCTGTAGCACTGGGCCATTAGCATCTTCCTCTGAGACCTGCTGTTGGAGGGAAGAGTACAATATGCTGCAATATGACTCAAGAAAGTATTAACATGCCTGAGATGACTTGGAATTGCCAGCCTTTGGGGCTGTTGTGGGGGACATTGGAAGGAATCAGGGAACATTTCCAGGAGATTACAGACATCACAGGGGAAACTGTTAGCTAGCACAGTGCATATCGAGATGACTTTAGACACCTGCAAACCCGGAATCATTGCACACACAAGAATGGGATGGCTGAGGGAGGCAGGGTACTGCCACAGTAGCAGCAGGCCTCCTTCCCGTGGCTCTGTACCACTTTCTAAACCTGAGGCTGCTCAGAAGCAGGCTCTCTTCTGACTAGCTTTTCAGTTCCAAGTGGTTTAGACTTGTAACCATATTTGTTGAGGAGTTCCAGTCAACTAACTTCATTCCAGGGCTTGAGAAAAAGCAGCCTGCAAGGAAAAGATGGCAGGAGGGGTTAGCTCCAATTCTGTACCCAGAAGCCAAATCTTGTGGGGACCATTCTGGCTTTTGTTTCCTATCCATTGAGGCTTGGCATTTAGACCCGCAACAAGTCTGTGGACTTTGTGGAAGCAGGCATTTATCAGCATAGAAGCAGAATCTGAATTGACTTCCATGGTCAGCCATCATAATTGTTTGCTGTCTGTTCTAAAGGCTGTGACTTCTGGATGGCCTGGGTAGAAATAACAGGGCTTACAAGGACCAAACTGTGACAGCCAGGACGCGAATGTGTGTTACCACAAATCCACCAAGGGAAAAACCTAGAAACATTTTAAAAATGCAGGTGCACAAATTACTCATGCCAGAAGCGGCGGTGGCACTTTGTAATAAAACCTTATGTTTATTTTCCACTGTTGAATACACATACCTTAGTGTTCCCAGGGAGAGAAGCCGACGATGCTATCCAATGAACAGTTTGCAGATGGATTAAATACATGTACCAATGAAATAAAACGTGCAGATTTGGGGCTTTTTCTTCCTACCTTTGCTCTGGGCCCAGAAGTCCCCAGTGATGACATGAGGAGTTTGTACAAAGATCTGAAGTCAAGAAGGATTAGTTCCAAGTCAGATGGAAAGGACACATATGAAAATGCTTCTGCATGAACTCAAAACCCAAAGCTCAGCCGTGAACATGCTAGCTCTGGGCATGTGTGAGCCCAGGAGAGATATTTCCAGTGGGTTCGCAGTGAGTGGGGCAATGATCAGCAATGCACTCTGGGATTTGTCAGTTAAAAGGTGTGCTGGTTCTTGAGGAAGTTTTGATAGGAGCAGGAGGAGTGAGGGGGAACTTACTGTGTCCTCCTGAGAATGCATTTACTTACTGGAGAGGATTTCAAGTCCAGTAGTGGATCACTACTGTTATTTCTGTCTGTAGAAACATCCAAATGCTTAAAACAAGGTAACAGTGTCCACAGGGCTAATTATCTGAGCCACACAGTATGCAGAAAAATTTTGTGAGCTATTCCACTGAGTGCCATTCAAGAAAGGAGGAGGGCCCTCTGGCTTACATGACAGAAGGGATTTGGAAAACAACAAAGGATTCCGGAACTTGTTCATCTCGCTGGCCATCTTTTAGATATGTGGTTTTTCTTGCTTGCTAATTCTGGCCATTTCTCCCATGGTTGTAGAGAAAATTTCAGAAAAGACACAGTTTAAACACAACCTAAACATGTATGTCTGTACATAAAACACACAGAGACATATAAAACAACAAACAAAAAGCCTCACACATCTACTGAGACATATTTACAAACATGAGCACACATGAGCCATAAGGTCCATCTTTCCATCTAGGCCACAGTCATTGTATGTGAGACAGCAGAATGTGCTCACTGTTCAGAAGCTCACTAACCAGCATGTCTGTTCTTAGGGGAGAAGGACAAAAAGAACATAAAGTTTATGTCTCTACATATGAGAAATCCCAAGAAAGATGCACTGTGGCCTGTTCACCCTAAGCCTGGAGACAGAATTTGTTTCTGCAACAAAAGGAAGCCAAAGCTCCTGTCTACAGCTTCTAGTGTGTTGTGATTCTCTGGCTCTCCTCTGGGCAGAGGACCTAGCACCAAGCAGCATCTTTGGGGGCTTTATGCATAAAGTGGTACAGTACAGGGAAGGGGGCATTGGCCCTCGCTGCTGCCTCCCTTTCTCCTAGCAAAAACAGGTGTGGAGAAGATCCCCATGAGCAAAATCAACCCATTTCAGAATCCTTCCTGTGTCTGTGTGCCGTCCTCAGCCGCCTGTCTCTGAAACAAACCATTATCATGTGCAGATTGATCAGCAGAGAAGGCATGCAGCCTGCTTGACAGATCAGCATGTGTACAGATGGGCAAAACTAGCCCATAGGTGTTGTAGCTGGTGTTCTTCAGGAGCTAGGCATCTACCCACAGCTATCTTGTTACACTTGCTTGAATGGTGTGCGTGCGTGTGTGTGTGTGTGTGTGTGTGTGTGTGTGTGTGTGTGTGTGTGTGTGTGTGTAGAGTAGAGGAGGGGAGGGAAGGGGAGAGGAGGAGATGAAGAGACTCTGGCCTTTTTGTCCTTGTTTCCCTCCTAGTCCAAGAACGCTGGGCCACATTCTATGCTTCTTGAGTTCCCTCTTCAAGGGGAATGAACTGTTCTCTGACATTCCAGCTACCAAGTGCCCTATACTCTACTTCCTGTGGGCTGGAAAGCTTGTTTGGGTCCTGGGTATCTTCACAGCTTTTTCTGTTGAGGAGAAACAGCATTACTGCATCAAGGTAAGTGTTGGTAGGTCTCCAGCTTTCTCCAGATAGAATTCATAGTCTCTGCAAAGACCAGCTCCCTCTGGCTTTGACACTGTACTGTGCCCAGCAGACAATACAGCCTTGAGAGCAGTTTTCTGAAAGGAAGGGAAGTCTAGACTGCACACTGGCATGCAGGAGAGGCATGCTCTCAATCCTTCTGGAATGTCTAGCTGTAGAGTCAAGAGCCCCACGGCTGTGAAGCTTTAAGCAGGTGGAAACATAGGTAAAAAAAAAAATGGAGTGACTACTGACAGATGAGAACATGACTTAATCAGCAACAAAAATCAATGAGTTCAAGACCACTGCCCTCAGCAAAAATCAATGGGGGAATGTGATTGAGAGCCAACAGCCTCCTTCACATATGTCTGCTCAAGGCCACCCAAAACTCTTTTTGCCCCACATGTCCTTTGCTGTAGAAGAAATTTGGGCACCATTTAGTCACTTCTGGAAAATTCTTCCTACTTGAATAAATAAAAATAGGACTACTATTGTAACAACCTCAAAACTCAAAAAATAGCGTAGTGAAAGGCTTTCTTCTCTACCTCAGTCAGAGACAAATATGACTATTTTCCTGCTTCCAGCTTTCTGAGTTTTCTCAAAGGCATGAGTCAGGGGTACAGATTTCCCTCATCTTGAGATGACTTCATTTTTAACCCATGGGCCTCACCAATGACCACAGTAGAAAAGCCTTGCCTTTCTGTCTTTGTATTGTTGGTTGTTCTCAAGAGCTTTTCCAGTTTCTGTACATGTTCTACTGGTTCCTGTCATCAAGGAAAAGTGTTTGCTGTGGTTGTTAAAGAACCATATCCTATCAAGATCCAATTTGGTAAGATTCCTGAGGTTAAAGGTATGGATGTTAAATATAAATATTCAACAGAATATAAAACATTTTAATTGTAATTTGAGACAGGGTCTTGGTATATAGCCCAGGCTAGTCTTGAACTCATGGTCATTCTGCTTCTGTCTCCCAAGCACAGGAACTGCAGGCATTTATCACACCAAACCCAAAGTTACTTTTTAAAAAATTTATTCTAGTTTTCTATGATTTCCAGTTGACTAAGAATTTATTACATATTGTGTCATCTAAAAGCTTATGTTATCCAACAACTACAGCAGAGTGCAAGAAATGTCCTGGAAAATTCCCAGCTAGGGTCTCAGTCCTGTTCTTCCTCGCTAAATACCTTAGAATTTAAAGAAGATGGGAACTATTATTGAAAGAGGAAAAGGTTGTTTTTCCTTGCAGAAATGTTTCCATCTTCTGGGTTGTTCCACAAATCATCTTTATCACATTAATATTTTATTTACGTGCTACTGAAGATGAGCTCACAATGCTCCCTTGTTTAAGAAGCAGTATGGGTCTCATGAGCAGCTTTGCCATTGTCACATACCTCAGATGTTTTAGGGCCCCAGAACCTGAAGAAATACTGTTTACATGCCACTGGCCACTGCCTTGAGCACTGCTGAGCCCTGAATACAACTTCTAACCCATGTGAAGCCAATGCCAGCCATCTTCTCTCTGCTTCTCTCTAGCGTGTTCATCTGAAGAACTTTCTTCTGCCAACTAGGCTGCACTTTTCCAGATGGAGCAAAAGGAGTAATCGTCCACAAACTATGTTCCTCTGCCACACTCAGCAGTGTACTAGACACACAGAAAACTTCAAATACATATGTAGTGTCAATTCAAGGGGAGTATTTAATAATATCATCTTGCATGCATCCACATTGTAATTATCTTTTATGTGTAGAAGGAGAATGGAGCAATAGCTCAAAACCAGCACAAATCCGGACGACCTGACTTCATGTAATCCATACAGAATTCATGTAAAAAGCCATGCTTGGTGGCATCACTAGTAGACTGAATGCCAGGGAAACAGAGAAAGATGGTCCCTTAGCCACCTTAGCCTACCTGAGAAGCTCCAAGCAATTAAAGACTAGCTCAACAAATGATATACATTTGTGCCTGAAGAACAACACTTACGTGCACACATGCACATAGTCACACACACACACACAGCATATCACATACCTTTGTTATTTGTTAGAATGGAGTATCAGAGGCTCAGGTCCCAGTTTGCTATGTTAGGTGTCTGCTGGGGTGATCTGCATATTTGTTGAGTGTCCTCCGTGAATATGGAAATTTTAGCACTAGTGGTCCAATCAGGAATTGGCACTTTATGATAGGGGCTAAATAATAAATAATGTAGGGTTTGTGAATCAAATATAGTCAGAAAAGGGACTCCTTTCTTAGCTGACCTTTCAAAAGAATTTTGTGTTTTTATTAATACCTTTTCTTTATTCTTGGAGATTTATGTATTATATACAATGACGTGTGATTGAATATCTTTCCCACAAACAACTCCCAGTATTTTCCCCTCTGTAATTCCATATAGTCCCTACTAAGTCCAATTTGAGAAGCATTTGAGGGGATATATATTTTTAGATTCTTAGTTTGACCTTGCACAAAAAACGCACCATAGACTAGACTTAGTTTATTGACCTTAAAAGGATGGGCTCCTCCAGAGAACTCAGAGACATGAAGTCCACAGCTTTGATTAAGGATAGTTTAGAAAGAAATGTTCGCTCTTAGACTCCTCAGTGAACAGAGCCTACTTGCTCTACAATGGTCTATATTCCGTCATCATGGCAATGCCCAAGCTCCTTGGGAGAGTCCTGCTCATCTGGATAGTGTCATGGGGCAGCTGAGTCTCCCAGAAACATTCTGTGACACTCTTCCCCTGGTTCGCATGCACTGTTTTGTCTTCAAACAAGGATTGTCAGTGATGTCACAGTCACACAAAGAAAACCCTGAAGCAAAACGGAGGGAGGTTGTTACTCCCTAGTCTCCTGCCTTCTCTCAGCAGGCTCGGTTAGCATATTGCTTTCTGCCAGGGTCTGAATGTCACCTCTAAATGGCTCAGAGTATCTGTCCAGTGCCCCCTCCATCAATCATTGCTTGAGGGCATCCACTTGCTTGTGGGGGTGTGGAGAGAAGCCTAGCCACCCTGCCACACTCCCAGGAAGAGCTTGACAGTGGGTAAGAAGTCAAGCTTCCCATTTGGCTCCTCAGTGAAGTGTGAATTTGCACAAGATCATTCAATACATTTTCCTGTGTGTTCTTCAGTGTATTCATGCAGCCTGGTGATTTTTTGACATTTTGGTATGCTACTCTAAGCTGCCTGTGTTAGGGACCTGACCTTGACCTTCACTGTGGCTTTTAAGTGAGGAGAGCCAGAATAAACACACACAAATAGTCCTTTGCAGGGACATCTGTGCCCAGACAGCCCTTGGTTATGTGTTGTGTTCTGACCTCCTGAGGTTATGATGAAAAGGGTAGGGAGCCATCCTTCCATGGCTGTTAGCACAAGGTCCTGCCTGCCAGCCAGCATGGAGGAGGGTAGGTGTAGACAGCCTGACCCTTTCAGTTCCATCCAGTCTCGAGGTCCTGTGATTCCAAAAGGGACTCTGTTTTGTGCTTGGGGCTCATGCACATCAGCAAAACCCACAACAGCATATGCTTCTACAAGGAGGGAGGAGAAGTGAGCCACAGCAGTCTTCCAATCCCAACCAGACCTCATTTTTCCAAGTCACCACCTTACTCTCATCTGTAAGAAGCTAAATAGCCTGAGACCCAGTTATGTTTGTGACGATCTCTCCCCAGGTGCCCCATCATGGTAATTGTGCTCAGCGGAAATGCTCTAGCTGCCCATCTCTGCAGTTAAACTCATTAAGACAGGAGGCTGAGAAATCCCCACAGAAGCTCCCACCCTGGAAATGATGGGCACGTTCTCCTTCCTTGGCTACCAGGTTTAGACTTTGGAGGACTTTGGAGTCCAGATTGCCACAGAGCTTGCTTTAACCTGGATTCACTGCCCTGATTGGTGCTTTGGGGAGGGTGCTGTGAGGTCTGGAGAGAGGATGCGCCACAGGCAGGTTCTGGCTTATGAAATGAACTGTAGGAGAAAACAAAGCCACCAAGGCCCCCTATTGTGAATTTTGATTATGATGCAATGTTGATTTTTAAAAAGGAGCTTTTCCTCTCTGAGGCTTCAGAAGAAAGGTGGGTAAGTTCCAAGAATCAGTAGAAATAGGGATTAGCCTGAAGGTGGAAGGAGGAAGGTCCTGCGTGGAGAAGGCAGAAGGGCATGAGGCCCCACCAACATGCTCCTGGCTGAAGGTCACAGAGAAGACGTCCGTCCGTCTATAGTAAGGGCTGGGAAGCAGGAAGAGTGCAGACAGGCACCACCTGACTGGCGGTGAAGGGCACCCTACCGTAATAAGGGAAGGGAAGGGAGGGGTCCAGAGGGAAAACAGATGTTTTAAGTTTATGTTAGCTTTCTGTGACTACAATAAAATACCCAAGGCAAATACATCTTAATAAGAGAAAAAAGTTGTTTTTCTCATCAGGTTCTGAGGCTTCAGTCTATATCTGGCTCACTTCCCTGCTGTGGTGGGGGAACAAACTGCTGAGCTCATGGTGAGTGGGAAGGAAAGAGAGAAGGAAGGAGCCACAGGGACTACCTCTGTCTAAGGCTGCCCTCACTAAAGATGTCTAACTAACCTCCGGCCCAACCGCACCAAGACACAGAGTAAGCCCGGGCTTCCTGGGAATTTCTGATCCGAACCCAAAGCAGGTCAGGAGAGCAGATCCTGGGATACTTGGCTACAAAGAGAAAATATGCAAAATTACCTTCAAGGAAGAAGAGAGAAGGAGGAACCTTGAGGGGGATCTAAGGGACTCCAGCAGGACAAGCATTTCAATGGCTCAAAGCTCGAAAGGTTGAAATTACAAGAGGATAATTATCTTGTCTGATGGAACAGAGTCTCCAAGATGGCGTGTGTTAAGAGAGAGAAAAGGATGTGTATCTGTGAGTCAGTCTAATAGGAGGCTTTTCCAGGCAAGCACAGCAGAGTCTACGTCCATTAGTCCTTCTTTCCAATGCTGGGATAAAATACCCTGAAAAGAGTACAGTAAGGAAGGAAGGCCTGATTCTGACTCACATCTAAGGTGAGTCCATCATGTGAAAGGCATGGGGGCAGCCAGGAAGCAGAGAGTGACGGATGCTGGTGCTCAGTCCATTTTCTCTTATTTATGTGATTCAGGACCTCAGCTGAGGAAATAGTTCTGCTCACATTCAAAGCAGGTTTTCCCACCTCAATTAGCCTAATCTAGGCAATCCCTAACAAACATACACAGAAATGTGTCTTTAAGGTAAAGACCCTGTGGAGTTGCTAAGCAACGTAAACTAGTAGAAGCACCTGTGTACGTCCTGAAAAAGTCAAGAAAGTCAACTCTGTACTCAGATGTGTCCATGACAGCACCTGTAACCCTCCACCAGTATCAGTTCTTGTGAAGACAATAAAAATGTTGGTTGAGATGACCTGGCCCTTGTCTAGGAAAGAGAGCTGTACGCAGTAAAGTATACTGTAAGGAGCTGTAAATGTGTATGTGCTGGGGTTCTGCTACCAGGATCCATTTTAGTCCTCATTTTAAAAATAGCTAACAAAATAAAATGGAGAACCTTAGACCTGTTTGTGGGTTGGCTGGGGTCTTTATTCTGCTCTAGCTGGGATTCATTTTCTCCGTGGCTCTTGACCCACATGGAAGCTGCGCTGCTGCCATTGAAAGCTCTGGGTTCTGGCTTTGGAATTTGGGGGAAGAGGAAGGGAAACAATATGTATTTCTTTCCTTCCTTGTCTGCCTCTACTGACAGTTGGGCCAGGGACGCTGTAGTCTGAACCTTTGGAGGCAGGTCTTCTTCCTGTGGCTCGAGTGACCATCAGATTTTTTTTTTTTTTTTTTTTTTGGCATGTGTTCGCAGTGTGTGCATCTTTATGTATTTGCATGCAGAAGTTGACATTGATGTATTCATTGACAGCTTTCAACCATATACATTGAGGAGGGAATCTCCGTGACTTCTCCTGGCCACCATGAGCATCAAATCATGATACCCTGAGATTCCAGTCTTCAGGGTAGCTGTGGGACTTTCATAGTAATTTTTAGGAAATGCCATGAGAGCTACAGCTTGGGCTTTGGACCTTGCTGTACATTTTTCTTCCAATAACAGAAGCCTGGTAGCTCTGCCTTCTCTACAGCATATGTTCAGACATTCAAAAAGAGGGAAACTCATCCTCTGCTAGAGAATGGAGGCCCATAGGTGATATGGGGAAGGGCTTGCAGGAAACTAATGCCCACTGGCAATTAACTAGGGTGGTTCCTATGTCTTTTTCTTAAACTGAAAAATTATAAACACTGTCTAAGGAATTTATGCAAACAATAATAGGTACACTTAGCAGCCAGAATCCAGTTTGAAGCCAGTCACTAAGGTTGTAAAGAAAAAGAAAAAGGCAGTTTATCAGTGAGAAAAATGTGAAGAAAGAAAAAAGCAAGTGGCACCTATCAGGGAATTTTTGAGATGCCTGAGAGTAGAACTTAGATGCCTCAAAGGCTGGTTTGTGGCAGAAAAAGGCAACAATTAAGAAAAAAAAAAGCCATTTTATTGTGGATCTCAGGACATCAGCTCATACAGAGACAGTCTGGGTTTGGATCATACATGGCCCCACAGCTCCATAAACTGAAATCAGCAGTTCTCAGCCAGTGCTTTGGAAGGTAGAGGACCTACTAAGAAATAGGACTATTAGAAATTAGTCATAGTGATCATGACCTTGAAGGGGATATGGAGACCCCATCCCCTTCTCTTCTTCACTTTCTGGTTACTATGAACTGAGTGGCCCTTTCCACCATGGTACTCTGGGGCTATGGACCTAAGCAACCGGGTGATGTGACCCTGGACTGAAACCTCTGGAGCCAAGAACACAAATATGCCTCTCCTTATTTAAAAATGATCATGTTAGGTACCTTTTCACAGTAAGAAAACATACTGACACTGTCTCTCTGTCTCTCTGTGTCTGCATCTCTCTCTCTCTCTCTCTCTCTCTCTCACACACACACACACACACACACACACACACACACACACACTCACACACTCACACACATACAGAGAGTGGGAAGTGATGACCAAGAGGATCACATTCAATAATTCAATAAACACATATAGAAACACCTTCTCCATTCTAGAGACTGTGCATCTGGCTCAGGGAATAGGGAGAAATAAATGAAACTTTCTGTCCTCCTGAAGTAAATGAAAACTTGGTTGAAAAGACTTACAAGGAATTAACTGAAGGAATACAGATGGTGGGTAACATACTGTAGAAGGGCAGGTGTGAAACAAGAGGGTTGAATGGAGGCAGGAGATGCAGACAAATCTGGATATAATGAAGGCCTCTGAGAACAGCAGGAAGGAAAAGGGAGATTCCTTATAGCAAGATGGGCTAGGTCAGGTAGCAAGCCTCTTACCAAGCCCCAGACATGTTTTGCACTTTCTAAGAAAGTCAGATGCTGCTCTTTGCCCAAGGACATCTTGTATAACATCTCATCTCGCTGTAACTCTAAATAGAACGAGAGAAAAGGAGAGAAGAAAGCAGAGGAGCAGAGGAGCGAGGGAGAGAAGAGAAGAGAAAGAAGTGGGAGGAGGAGGAGGAGGAGGAGGAGGAGGAGGAGGAGGAGGACCGACCCCTAGGTAATAAAAGGCTAGAACATTCTCATGTCCAGTAGCTATTCTGTGTTCTTGGGCACGAACCTTGTATTGACATTGCTGGTAATTAGAGTTATCTTGACATGGAAATGGTGTGTATCTAGCAAGGATTGAGGTGAATAGAATTTACTCTTTAGTACATAGGCACGGTGGGTCACCATCTCCATAAAACCCTGGTTTGCTTTGTATGTAGATTTTAGAGATTTAATTCTTAATTGTGAGTTTCTTTACTTAGTGCGTCCTTTTCCTCATGTGAGGACCATTTGTGTGTAGTTTTCGCAGACAATTTCTTGTCACATATTTATATGCTTAAGAGTAACTTGTCAAAGAGGCAATTAAAGTAAATAGTGTAATCATGTTTATAAGGCTTAATTACAGACCTTCATATATAACAGCACAATTATGACATCTAATTTTATTATAAAATATCTGCTTAAATTTTCAGGAGAAAAAGAATTTTCCTCTTGAGTTTTACTGTCTCCTGTGTCTTCAGATTTATTTGGTAAATTGCTAAAAAAAAAAAAAAATCTATCTGCTTTTGAAACTCAATAAATGGAAATTTTGAGGGACCACACAACTGCATGAATGTTCCATTTTCAACTTATTTCTGATTTATGTAACTAAAATAAAAGGCAGACTATTTCTTGAATTTAAATTTACTTCTATTCAAAGCCATAATACGGACCACCAAAATACAACCAGCTAGGATAAATTTTTCTGTTACACAAGTTAACAGTCATAATAATGTAAGTGGGGTGGCATAGTGTAGGCCTAACATCCCAGCATTGGGAAGCTGAAAGAGACGGATACCAAGTTCACAGCCCGCCTGGACAATGTGGTGAGACTTTGCCTCATCCTCCTTTGGAATTCAGCTTTCTTTCACATAAGCCTGGTTTATAAAGCAATTAGTATGATCTTCTATAAAGTGCAGACTCTGTCTTAGGAAGCACATTATCTCCTGGATGAGTTTGAGCTGCAATACAGCTGAAAATGACCTTGAGTTTCTGATCCTCCTGCCTTCAAGTGTGGGGATTATAGTCACTTGGAACCATACCTGGTTTGAGCTAGGGATTGAACCCAGGACTTAGTGAATCCACTGAGGTACATCTCCAGCCCCTGAGTTCAAGATGTGTAAGAGTAGCACAATTCTGATCTACTCGCAGGCACACGTGAATGGCAGGCCAGTGGGTCCTTGTTGGCTGATTAGAGATTCTCACGCAGCCCCACTGTTTACCTCTCATTATGGAATTGGTATTTAACATTCTCAGCCCAAGGCCACCAAGTGAAGTCTCACCACTCTGCGGACAGGTTCCCTTTCTAGGGTAAAAGCCTTTGCCGAAGCTTATTGACGCTGAGGGGAACTTGCTTGTGTGGGAAGCAGAGATGAGGGGTAACCGCATGTCTGTGTGATGATGTACACTAGACCCATGACCATAGGTGACAGTGGCTTCAATGTCCGATTCCCTTTCAAGCTGTTGGTGGCTCTCAGTGAAATTCCTTTTTTCACTTCAGATGCCCAAGCCCACACCTTTGAGAGGTGTACAATACAATCATTGTTTCTCCTGAAGCAGCTATGTAGCTAGCAAGGAGCTCTTTCTTTAAATCATGGCTGCATTATGTCAAATAGAATTTGTCAGCTATCAACTAGCTGAATGCCATAATTGATCACGATTCCCTGAAAAAGGTAAAAAAAGCAACAATTAAAGAAGCTATGAGAGAATTTATTAAAGGTAGAAAAGGAGGAGGGTCTCCAAAAGCCCTTTAATCAGGAGCACTGGAGAGAGACAGTGAGAGGTACCAAAATGGCACTTTGGGTGTTTCATGGATTTGCTTGAAGGCAAAGTGAGGAGGGATGGATGGATGGATGGATGGACGGACGGACGGATGGATGGATGGATGGATGGATGGAGAATTAATTGATTTAAAAAAGCTCTTCTAGATTCCCAGTCAACATTTCCTGAGAACAACATATTAAATGCAGCTGCTTGCATGAATAAATTTTTTTAACATGCAGTCATTCATTTATCTCTTAATTCATTATTAAGCATGCCCAGTGATGAGGACTGCATTACCTAGCCTGTTCTTCATGGGTTCAATCTGATAGCTAACACTGAGTTCCCTCAGAAAACAAGAAAGAGAGGAAGGGCAGAAGGGGAGGGGAGGGGAGGGGAGGAGGGTGGAAAGGGGAAGGGGAAGAGGGGGAGAGAGGAAGAGAATTGGGTTTTCTTACAGTTGTAGATCGGGGTGTAATATCAATAACTTTAATGGAAGTGTAGCTGGTGCCCTGATAGGAGCCCCGCTGCTCCTCAAATAAATGGCTTGGCTCCACCTCAGCATTTATCTGCCAGGGCTCCGGCTTTATCAGGGCACCAACTCAGATTCCATTAATGTTATCTCTTAATTAGCTATGTGATTAACCTGTGTTACTCCTGTGTGATAATGAGTGGGAGACAGAACCAGGCAAGTTCAGCTGCCTTATTACTCCCTCTTCAGAAGCCAAATCATCCTGGAGAACATTACAGGAAAGGAAAAAAAGAAAAATGGGGGGAGGGGAGAGCCCCAGTTTGATTCGTTCTTGGATGAAAAGACAAATTCTGCCCTCTCTGGAGTAAGCTACTGAGGCTTCAACTAACAGGATACTTTTAAGACTTCCTTCTGGTGCCTTCTACGAATTAACTCCTTTTACAGTGAGGAGAGAAGGTATGTCTTGTCATTATTCCCACTTCAAAGAGAGGGCCATTGAGAAGCAGAGAGGTCAAATCTCTGTCCCAAGGTCGCACAGATGGAAGATGGCAGAGCCAGGATACAAAAAGAGGGAGGCTTGGCACCCGGCCATCTGTCTTCCTGGTATCCTGAGCACAGGACCGCTCGCTCGGTAAGAAATCATCAGAGAGCAGCCAGCTCGGCCCCTGCGCCCGCCTTTGGGCGTCTGTCTCCCCGCATCCCAAGCCCGCTCCTTCTGGCACAGGGCACCTCTGCGTCGGGGACTCCCGGCTGTGCTACGTTTGGCTGAAAACCGCTCTCTCTGTTAGAATTTTCTGCCCGTTAGAAATGCTCTCTCTGGTAGCTCTTAGGAGGTGCCAGGGTTTGAGCTGGTGGAACTGAAAGGCCTGGAGTGAAAAGCAAAGATGGAAAAATACCTTGGCTTGCCAGCCACGCCCACCTGCGTTTGGTGTCCTTTGTCCCTCTTCTCCCGCCTCCTCCTTGGCCCTGAGGGAGGAGTCCGGCCCTCCTCTTCTGCCGAAATTACCCAAGTCATCAGCAATGTACTTTCTGGACATAAACAAAAAGAAGAGTCTGTGACCTCATCCAAGCTGTCACCAGCGAAGATCGACAGGAGAGGCGCGAGCACCCCTCCTTCTCCGCCCCTCGCCTTCCCTGCACCCAGGGGATGGGGCCCAAGCAGAGAAGGGAAAATGCTCACAAACTTTTCTAATGGAAACCTTACCCAGGTGGATAGAGAGCTTCGTGCGGGAAGCCCCCCAAACCGCGCTCTTACACTGCTTGGCCCTGGCTGCATCTGGAGTCGGACTTAGGGAACCTTCGGCTGCCTGCGTGCAGACGCTCTCCGCCTTCATTTTCCTCCCACTGCCTGACAGCCAAGGCCTTTGCTGCCGCCTGCCCGCCCCGGTGGAGTATTTCCAAGTAGTGTTTTCAAATAGTGTTTAGTAATTAGCACCCCCCCACACACACACATATTTTTTAGATCATCTATTCTTTTTTCTTCCTAAGATCTGTGACATTGAGCAAGTAGCCTGAGACATTTCCTGACGCCCAGGGCCTCCTTTATTTTTCTTTCCCTGATAGGAGTAGGGCATAACGCTGTGACTCAGTCCAGTGCAATATAAAGTGTATTTGAAAGGATAGATCTCTCTCTCTCTCTCTCTCTCTCTCTCTCTCTCTCTCTCTCTCTCTCGCACACACACACACACATATACACACACACACACACACAGAGTACAATGGTTATCCAGATGTTCCGTATCTTGGGTCATGAAGTCATAGGCAGAATGTGTGATTTCTTCACGGATGGCTTTGGTCTGCAGTGCACACTGTACATAGGTGTGTTCTATATTGTCTCTTTATGCAAAATATAGAAATTAGAAATGATTGTCTTTGGGGACCGTATTTAGCAAAGGGGCACTATGAGAGAAAGACATCTGATGCTCGAATTTTCTACTTGAGAAAACATCCAGTAGTAGTAAAGAAGATATCAGACACAGAAACACTTCAGGTCCATTTTTACCAGCCCCCCTCCCCCATCAGGGGCTTGGGGTAGAGATGGAAGTGGATATTTTTGATCACATGGCCAGGAACAGACCAAATTTATTCTTTTGTAGCTAATGGAGAGTTTTGAATAAGAGAAATTGTGTCCATATGTCTGTCTGTCTGACATCATTACCGCTCCCCCCCCCCCCCGTGTGTGTATGTGTTTTCCCAAAGATTCAAGATTTGCTTTATTTTCAAAATAATGTCTGCCTAGATGAAGGCATTTTCCCAAGAGCTACAGTTTGTTTTGAGGTAGCATCAGTGACTAATGGTGGCCGAGTTACCCAGTTTTGTGGCTTAGTACAGTACTTTCTATTTATTCAAGAGCTTAAGATTCAACTTTGAGCAATGTCCACAGCAGGGAAGAACAATTAGTAAATTTATTTATTGTGCTTTTGTGTACACTTTTATTCTCAAGGCTAATTATTTGTTTAAATTATTTTTTGCTTCTATCATGCTTACCACACAAAAACATTTCAGCTAAGGTTTCTGGTATGAAGTACAAGGCCCAGGTAGTTGAACTATTTTTATTAAATGTCATCAGCTTGCTTTGTTAAGGACCATACTTGAAGCAGAGCCTTTTATTAAAGCAAATGAGCAATTAATTTGTGGGAAGGCTGAGTGAACAAAGACTAGCTATTTGTGGTACTTTCTCCTTCCCCATGTGGACCACGGGGAGCTTCTATATCTGACTTTGAGACACAGTGAACTTCTTCTGTGCCATAAGTTGGGATGGGTAGGTTTCATGTAGGGCAATGCTTGCCAAGCTGGCATCCCATTGCACAGGACAAGGGGAAGGGCTTCTCAGTGCTGAGAGGGAAGTAAATCTGTCTCCTCTCTTAATTCTGGAGCATCTGGAGCAGACTCCTCTCCATGCACAGCTCCAGGCATGAAGCTTGAAAAGATGGATGTGCAGGAATGGCCAGTCTCCTCCACTGGGCACAAGAGTGCCCATCAGGAAAAGCATGATAAGGACCTGCTAGATATCTCCTGTGTCTGGGTCTTAGGCTAGCATTTGACCAACAGATAAAATCACCAGAGCCTTGCTTGTACGAAGAGGATCATCATTTGTACCAAATTTTAGGAGAAACAGACTCAGACTGTATAGTAGAACCCATAAATGTGTAAATAAAATGTCAAAGCCTTCTTGTGATGCCATGCTGATGTCCTGGCACCTAACACAGTACTTTGCCATAATAGATGCTTCATTAATTCACTCATTCATTTGTTTAACAAGTATCTGTTGAGGGAATACCATATTCCTGGGGACAAACAATTTAAATGAACTTGACTTCAAAACCTTAGCCATAGAAAGAGGACTTTGTAAGATTCTTGTGGTAAATAGTGGCTGAGCAGATAAAGTTTGGATCCCGGCAGGCCTGGCCTACAGTAATAGGATTAGGGCTCCATCAGCCTGTGTGTTCCTTTGCTGCCATAGTTTCTACTCCAAATGAAAAAACACTCCTGAAGTCAACAAAGGCAAAGGCAGGAAGTCTGTGGCTCCATCTCCACTGTCACAATGATATTGTAGGGCATCTTGTAGCACGTGAGGCTGGCAGAGTGATTCCCTCTTTCCATGTGCACACAGTACTATAGCAGGAGACCATCTGTAAATCTCCAAAGAGTGGGTTCTGGAATGTTCTGCTATTACATAGGAAAGTAGACCTTCTTCCAGTCATGGGGACTAAGGAAGAGATGCTGCCATTCTCCAAGAACAGAGTTGAAAATTCAGAGAAACCAGATCTCATGTATCCATAACTGTGCACAGGCCAGCTTGCTTTTTAAATGCTTGTGTTCTGAGTCTGGTCACAGTCTCAAATCTGTCCCCATCATCACAGGAGTTACAGATGGGGAGGACCTATGAGGTCATCTCTCTGCACTGCCTGCAGAGGCCTCATCTTCACACAAAGCTTTTGGAACACTTCTGCAGCTAGCAGAAATGTCCCAGAGGACCATGCTTCCTTCCCGTCCCTCAGGAGCTAATTCCAAAATCCACACGCAGTACATTTCAGAATGAAGATGAGGCCTGGGTGGGGGTCTATTTTTAATTATCCAAGGCACTGAACAGAAGCCTGGTGTCATAAAAAATTGCTGAGGGCCTTCTCCTCCTTCTCCCCATGGTGCTTTCCCACCCTGCAAGCCTTCCATCTTAACTGGGAGGCCCCAGCCCCACGGCAGGTTTTGGTGCACATAGGGAGGCGCCAGGTGGCAGTACCAATATGGCTCAGCAGGGTGTGCCGAGGGTCTTGGGTTGGCCAATCATCCCCAGCACACAACCAGGGGAAATAACTCTCTAAGCAAAGCTTCTTTGCACGCAGTCATGCAGAAGGCTTAGTTTTGAATCCAATCTGCCTGCCTAATACCATCCCATGCTTACAGTAATCACCTATGTGCCCAAATAGCTAGCTCAAGATGTTCATCACAGAGTTGTTTATGGATGTACAATGTTTGAACACCATCTCCCTGCCCTGTGGTAGGAGATTGGTTTACTATACTATGAGTAAGTCATCTATCTAATGTATAGAAAATTATGAAGCCCTTAGGAAATAGTTTATCAGAAGACTGATAACAACATGTTTCCACTTTTAAGTCATATAGTGTCTACCCCAAATACTTGGGTCAGAAGTGGTTTTTGATTTTAGAATATTTACATATATCTGATAAACTGTCCAGGACAGCAGAGAGAGCCCAGTGGCTGAAACATTTACCATTCCTACATGAGAACTTGCATTTGGTTATCACACCCAGGTCAATAGGTCTACAAGCATCTGTAATTCCAAATCCAAAAGATCTGACTCCTTCTTCCAGCCTCCAAAGCATCCTCAAGAACATGCACACATAAATTTTTTTTAAAAAAAAATCTTAAAATGATGTATTCTGAAGGTGAAATCCAAATATAAATGCAAAATCCATTTATGTTTCTTACATATTTATTTCATATACATATTCTGAAGGTAACTGCATACAATATTTTAAAAGCCTCTTGTGTTTTTATATCAGGCCAGGTATGGGATTTTATGCATCATGTTATTGACCATAAGGTTTTAGATTTTAGAGTATTTTGGAGACAGATGCTAACTCTACCCACTAAATAAAAACTATTTATTATTAGGGCTAGAGAGAGGGCTGAAAAGAGCACTGACTGCTTTTCCAGATGACCCAGGTTTGATTCCCAGTCCCCAGGGAACCTGTTGCCTTTCTGACATCTACAGGCACGAAGCAAGCACACATGTGGCATACAGACATACATGCAGGCAAAACATCCATATACAAAACAAAACAAAAATTGAAATTAAAAATTATAAATATGCATTATGAATAGCTGGCATTACACATGGTTAGCATCCTCAACTTAAAAAAATGAACAAACATGTGCATGGAGGATATTGTCATAAATATCTTTCCTTTTAAACAAAATGATTCTATATACTCATCCTTAAGAGAATCACTACGACAGGAAAGACGGGGAAGATAATTAAGCCTTCTCTCCTAGCACCCGTAGCCTGCCTGGGATAGCCTGTCTGTCTCTAGGACTGTTCTGCTGATGGTAATGCCTGGCTGTGATTCAGTCCCACAGCTCCTCCAGTATTCATGAACCAAATGGGCTTCTGAAGGCCTGAAAGGGTGAGTGCCCTTCCTACCGCAGAGAACATGAAGGTCAGGGAATTCCACGTCTACCCTAGGCAATAAGAACACTACAACAGGTTTTTCTGCTAACTCATCAGACTTCCAAGCAGGAAAGGGTGCTAGTGAGTTTCTTTCTTTAGCTATTGTATATTTTTTCAGTAAAAAGGAACCAGAGACCCGAAGGGACCAAGTGTCTTGCTTATACATACAAACCATGTTGGCTGAGCAGGACAGGACCCTGAGATCGACTCAACTCCCTGTGCCTCTGATGTCTTCTTTCTTTGCTTCCCAGATCAAACGTGTGTCATCTTCTCTGTGACCCCTCTGTCCGCTGAGTCCCATGGCTGACTTGATCTCGCCTCGTTCTTACACCTCTCTTCATATTTAACCCTATTGTTGCATTTTCTCTGCTACATTGCATATTTTCCAATATGGTCTTGCTATGTAGTCCTAACTGGCCTCAATTTCACAACCCTTCTCCCTCTGTCTCCAGAGATCTGAGATCATAGGTATGGCATTATTTTGATTGAGTCTAACTCCCTTACTAGGCTTAAAAACAAAACATATCTCTTACCATGGTATTCCTAACAGCTGATATTTATCAGCAAGTCAACAATGACCACAAAGGATTAAAGACACTGAAAAGGTAACTTTTGACTGTCTCTTGCAGGTTCCATACTCTTAACCATGACTTCATGTCCAAATGACCTTTTAAGTGTTTGCCTTAAGGTCAGAGGGCTGTAGAAGTCTCATTCATGCCTTTACAGACAGGTTATAAACAGCTTAAAGTTTTCCATTGCAACACTCCCTGGAAAATAACTCCTCAGGACAGCCACATAATAGGTGTGTGGTCATAGGACATTCTAGAAAGATCATAGCTTTAGAGGTACAAAGGCCAAATTTCAATACCAAGTCTGCAGCTAAGTATAACCCTAGGCATATGGTGAAATTCTTGAAGTCTCTTTTTTTCTCACCTGATACCAAGAGTTACTTTACAGGTTTGTTGATGTCATTATATATGCAAATGTCCCTGGCACACGATAGACACACAGAAGATGCTGACTCCACCATGGCTCTTGTAATGATATTTTCTTGACTCTACAGATGGTAAATCATGACTCCTGATAGCAGCTGAGCTGAAAGGACTCCTGATGGCTCAGGGTCCCTGGGGGATGAGAGACAGAAAAGGACTCTGGGCCTCAGGGTCAGGTGAATGAATTTTAGCATAGATTTCTTTTGATTGCCACTGTGTTTCACAATGCTTTGTAGCAGAATTTTTTTTGATCACTTTCCCAACCAAGATGCCAGGGAGGCTGGCATCATCACTGCATCCTTGCTTTCCATCAGAACGGCAAGTTCAATGTAGGTACCACCCAAAAATCAACTAAGTGAATTTTGACAGATCTTCACAAATTGACAAGCTATCATAAATATCATTATGTTACGTTTGTTATCCAAGATATTGTAGTACAAGGAATTTCTGAGTTACTTTTCTCATCTTTGTGATAAAATATATCTGATAAAGGCACCTTAAGGAAGGAAATGTTTATTTTGTCTTATGGCTTAACAAGAGATACAGACCATCATTGCAAAGAAGACATGACAGCAGAAGCATGAAATAGGTGGTCACATACAGATGCATTTGTATTCAGGAATCAGATTAAAAACAGAAAGCAAGGTCAGTTTATGGAGCTTCAAAGAATACCCAGAGTGACCCAATTCTTATAGGGCAGGATCTGCTTCTTACAGACTTTATAACACTCCAAACAGTACCAGCTAGAGGCCAAGTATTCTAACACAAGAACCCATGAATGTCAGCTAACACTGAAACCACAAGCACAGACATTTGTATACACGTGTACACATGTGACTAAGAACCTAAGAACAAATTAAATTATTTTATGTTCTTAACTTATTGGATACCTATTAAGCACCAGGAATTTTTCTGAGCACTTAGGACACATCCTAATGCAACCTACAGCATGCACTAATAAACTATGCCAATTTAATTCCAGGCAGCCAAGCTCTTAAGTACACATTTAGAATTAGATTTCTTAAGATTATGTTTTGATTTAAGCATTTCCAGCAGTAAAATTCATGATGGAACCTTGAAAAACAGACTGTTGGGAGATGAATTGCCCTTCACTCTGGCAAAGACAGTATTCTGCTAAGATAGTGACGGTGGACTTCCCTGGAGATATCTCTTCTCGAGGCCACTGAACACACCCCTTAACTTGCAGTGTTCTCCTCTGAGGAGACACAAACAGTGAATTCTCCTTTCCACCTCCATAGTAAAAAGGGTAGAAATTAATAAACAAATTATTAAAAGAGGGCTGAGTTTGCCTTCTCCAACCCTAACAGAAATAAGCAGGTACAAATGCTAGTTTTCTCACTGTTTTCCATTAAAGACTTAATTTTAAAAATTATGTGTGCATTTGTGTGTTTGGGGAGGAAGATGTACATGTGTGTACCAATTCTTGGAAATCTGGAAGAGGACTGTGGACTCTTGCAACTGAACTTACCAGTGGCTGTGAGATGCTTTGTGTGGGCACTGGGAACTGAAGTCTTCTCCACTACATTTTTTGTTGTTTTGTTGATACAACAGTTCCACCTGCCAGAACAACTAAATTATAAATCCTTGAGCTTGTGTCCAGGTGAAAATACTACTCCACTCCTGGATTGATAAAGCATCCTCCTAGTTCACGTGTAAGGAACTGGTATGAACCCAAAGGAAGAGTGGACTAAAGATTACAGATGAATAAAAACATTTAGATGATATAGCTGTGACTCTTACCACTACCTAGAAAGCCATGCAAAAGTTCCCAAGGTATTACCATTTAAAGAATGATTGAAAAGTACATGGTCTTTTGGTTAATGAATAGTGCCTTCTTCCCACGAGACTCAAGCTATCAAAAAACTGTAGGGTTAGTAGCTATATGAAGAGCCCCATACCTGTGACCTCAGCACTCAGGTAGCTTTAGCAGGAAGATCAGGAACTCAAGGCTACCTTGGGCTATGTAGAGGGTTCTAGGGTAGTCTGGGCTATATAACACTGTCTCACAAAGCCAAAGAAGGAAGGAAAGAAGGGAGGGAGGGAGGGAGGGAAGGAGGGAGGAAGGGAGGATAAAGAAAAGAATTAACTCCTAGTTACTAAGTATCTGACTTGGGTAGGTACATGCATTGCAAAAGAATTTAAAAAATGGCAGGATATCTGCCATAAGAAAATAATTGCACTTCTATTGAGAAAAATAAATTTAAATACAGGTTGAGCTTCCGGTAACTGAAATGCCTGAGGCAAGAAGTGTTTCAGCTTTTCCCTGAGTTGAGGATATTTGCATATATATAATGAGATGTCTTGGAGATGGGACCCAAGTAGAAAGATGAAATTCATTTATGTTTCTTACACAATTTATACACACAGCCTGGAGGACATTTTTATGCAGTAATTTTATTTGGCCATGTGTGACTGCAGACTGTCACAGGAGGTCAGGTATGGTCCACTTGTGATGTCACCTTGGGTGTCTAGGAAAATTCAGATATTGGAACAGTTCAGATATGGCATTTTTGAATTTGAGTTGTTTAATCATAGTTTAATAATTAGGAGATGCCGAAGACATGGAGATAGGTATAAGTATGTGTGGAGGTGGAGCAAGACATTCGAGACTTGAAGCAACTCATACAAGTCTTCCCAGGGCAAATAAGACTGCTGTTCTTCAGAGACTCGGAAGTCTGAATGGAAATTAGCTTCAGAAAGAAGAGAAGCAAGACACAGGCCAGAGAGCTGTGTGATGAGCAGAGCAGAAAAACCATGTGGGTAGCTGGGGCAGCCCCTGTGGAAAAGAGAATGAGGAATGGACTCAGAAAGGGGAGTTTGAGGTCAACTGTGTGTGTTACTAATGCGGGGCTGGAAAGCTTAGATTCCATCAGATAGGCTGCAAAAAGCCATTGTCGAGTCCTCAGTGGAGGAGAGATAGAGTAGATGTGATAATTCATTAGGTGGCAGTCTCCACAATGGACTACAAAAAGAGACTGGAGATAAATGAGTCAGCTAGAAAAAACTGGAGGGGAGTTCAGCTGGAGTCAGCATTTTAATGTCAGGTTCACATCTGAAAATCAGTGAAAAAATAAACTCCAGGTGATTAAAAATTGGGGTTGTTTGGGAGTCTGAGGGGGGGGGGAGAAAATAAATAGCCTTGGAGAGGACTGTGACAACATTCAGAAGTACAACATTTGTAGCGTTCCTAACCTACCTTGGATAAAGGACCCCTGCAAAACAATTCAAGAAAAAAAATCACAGCAATGAACAAAGATTATGAATGTGCAATTTTCCAAAGACATCAAATGACTATTAAACATACACAGTCATATTTACCTTACTAAGGAATGCAAATAAAGCAATAGCAAGATACTTTTGCTTGTTGATGTGGATAAAAATAATGACATTTTTCAATGACAGTCATGAATGTTTACAAGGAAACACCCATAAAAAGAATATTTGGTGTATGATGCCTCAGGAGCAATGTAGCACTATAAATATATTCATTCACCTTGGGCCCATGTCTCATGCCTAACTGCATACATCAAAGGAATACTCATGGGAAATATAACTGAAAAGAAGTTAAATGCCCAATCTAAGACAGTGTAAAAAGTATGAGCAATTGGAAAGATGTTAGAACCACGATGAAAAAATTTGAACATATGGAAAAATTCACATAATATGTAGGGTTTAAAAGGCATATTATAAGCAGCTTGTTCAATGTGTTCTTAATTTTAAAAATCTGTATATATGAATAAAATACAACATGCCATTTTTGGATTGTAATGCAAACAAGCAAGCTGTAAAAAGACACTTTTGAGACAGAAGAAATCAAGTACAGACTAAGCAGTAGGTAGAACCAAGGACTAGTTGTTGGTTTGTTACATAGACTAATGATGTTTCAGTTATAATCTTAAATTTTCTATTTTACAGACATAGACTAAATTGACATCTTATGGGGGCAAATTTTATGAACTCTGGAATTTGTTTTAAAACATAAAAGAAAAACTACTAAGAAAATGAAGTAAGAATGACAATGTGTTGATAATCGTTACTTATACAGTTCTATTCTGAAAGTCCCCCTAACAGAAATGTTCACATTTACATGTCCAAGGAATGCTCTTAGCAAACTTGGCAGGAAAAGTCTCCTGTCATTGTCTTCATTTACATTCCTTGGTATGGTTAAACATGACTTCATATATTTAATGCCACTTTTGATTTCATTCAAAATTGCAAGTTTGCATTCCACATTAAAAAGTGAAGTCCACGATATTTTCAAAATAATGTATATAAGTGTTGCATAGAAGTTTATAATGGTCCAACCAAATTAGTTATAAGGTTGTTGCTGATTACACAGATGTGAAATTGTTTCCAGAGAGGAAGAAGAGTGGTCCAAGAAGAATGGGAAGAAGACAGAGAAGTTACAAAGAAGGTAAAGAGGCAGCACTGAGTAAGATATGATTCCTTGGAAGAAAAGAAGGAAGAGAGGGAGGGAGGGAGGGAGGGAGGAAAGAAGGAAGGAAGGAGGGAGGGAAGAGAGGAAGGAGGGAGAGAAGGAAGGAGGAAGGGAGGGGAGGAGGGAGGGAGGGAGGGAGGAAGCGTGGGTGAGGCAAACAGCTTGAATGCCAGTGAATAATATCCAATAACTTAAGTAAAATCCTAATCGTTGGCGGTTTGGTGGGAGAGTTGGCGTTGACTGGGGATGTGGAAAGGAGAGTGAGGTGGTGGCGGCGGTGGTGGTTAAACACTGGTTAGGAAGGTGCAAGAGTCAAGAGGGGGCAGCTCATGTCCCAAGATGTTTCTAGAAAGCAAAGAGAGATGGAACAAGCAGATTTTTAAAGATGGAGAAAGTTCACTTTTATATTGGCAAAGTCTTAAAAAGAAAAAAAATCTTTGTAAACACTCGGCAGGGTGGCTAAAGAATTCTCAGACATAAGCAGCAACAAGATGCAGAGCCCACTAAAGAAAGGGTGGTCCAGACAGGAAGGGCACTAATGACAAAACAGGAAACCAGCAGACGAGGTGCAAACTGAGGGAAGTTGTCTTCCAGAGCTCCTGGTAGGAACTTGAGAGATCTTCTCTCTAATTCCTTAGGTCTCAATAAAAGGAGAAGAGATGGTTGTATTTGTTCAGAGTTTATTTGGTGTCTGAGGAGAACATGGTTTTGCTGCACACAGAAAAGAAGGATGATTGGAGAAGGGATAAATAATGATGGTGCAGAGCCAACTAGACATCTAAAGAGCAGAGAAGAGGAGGCAGTAAGGGAAAGTTAGATGGCAGCTGATTCCTAATGTGGGGACGAGAAGGTGAGTGCCCACTCTAAATCCCCCCGCCTGCCCCAGTAGCTGAGCTGTCACCACCACTGCTGTGGCTGGAGGAGCCCAATGGTGACAACAGAACTATGGGTAGCATTCCTAGGGTAGGTGACGCTTCTGCCAGGCACTGCAGCAAGGACCTGCCTGCCTTTCATCTGAGCAGCCTTCTGGGCTGGATACTGTCCTTCCCCCTTGAATAGATGAAGGGATTACGCTCCTTGCCAAGATCACACAGCTTGCAAGTAGAATTAGAATTGAAGCCTGCTTCTTTCTGTGTCTTTCTGTATGGACCCTCAGCTCTAAGAAGCCTGTGGAGATCCAAGATGATTTGGTTGCTCCTTTGCTTGTCTCTGAATTCTTTCACTAACCTGCTGATGCTAAAATTATCCAGCTCATGTTTCTGCTCTTGGCAACCCAATAAAATATTGTAGTTTTTATTTAATTGGTCCTGGTAGTATCCCATGCTACTATGGCCACATTCTGCAAGTGGAAAAAATGACAGTGAGTAGTTGATACTTTAGCCATCTAAGTTAACCAAATGCAATCAGTGTTAATTTTGAACTAACACATGATGGATCAGTGTAGAAGCAATCTATTTACCCAAGAGCTGGCCATTTCCTGAAGCCAGACACGAACTGAAGTAAACTATACACTGAAACCAGAGGACCAAGAAAGCTCTCTGCAACTGGATAACTTGGACCTGGGTCCATGTTGCTCTAAAGCATTTCCCAATTATGCATCTGTATTTAGCACATCTGTGAAGCAAATGGTACCGTGATGTAGCCTGTACTCAATGGAGCAGCACACGAACTGGATGAGAGATGGGAGCGGAGTCAAGGCGCTGTCTGACAGTAGCCAAAGTGATGGGACTGACTAGGCTGACTCATTGCGCCTACTCAAAGCTACAGGCTGAGTCCTCCCAGGCGAAGGCAGAGAAGGGCTTCTCCCATTTCTGCAACTTGGCCTGCCTAGGCACTGCAGCTTCTTGCTTCCTGAAATTTGTTAGAATATTACTTCACCTTTCTCAAAAGTCTTTTATCCTTAGTTTGAAATTAGAACACTATACTAATATAAGAGGTTTATGATTCAGGCTTGAGACCTGACTGCTCAAAACTGATTCAGCTCCAATCTGCCCCATGCATGGTGTGTATGCTGACATTCTATGCATATTCATTTATGTTCATTAAACAAATGCTAAGTGAAAAACCTACTCTGTTGTAGGCCTCCTAAACATATATGGTAACAAAATAGACACAGCCTTTGCTTCATGAACCTTGCAATCTGAAAGAAGAGAGGAATTCACTCAGTACTGGCACCATTTATTACTTTGAAAAAAATCAAGATGTCCTCAGGACTCTCCACCTCTTCCTTGCTGTATTTTCTTTGTTGCATGTGTCAGTGTTGGCAACTCTGTTATTTGCTTATTTAGTTTGATAATTAGTATTTGCTCCCTCTGAATCTTTAGCCTGTTATTTGGAGCTTTGCTGGTTTTCTCTGGACAGATTTTAATAATGGTAGCCACATACTTCATATTGAAGATGAGCCATAAGTACATGCAGCATTGTGGGGCCTTGTGGCTGTCATATTTCCTATGGAGACTCTCCCCACGTGTGTGTGTGTGTGTGTGTTTGTGTAAGAGAGAGATATGATTGAGTCATGTTAATATCCATGCTGCTGTACTTAGCAAACATTTGTACTGCAGCATTTTCACTGGGCACTGCCCCTTTTTAATCTCTGGGCCCTGTTTCTCATATGTACAATGGGAACAACAAGCTCCACACATGGCGTTGTTGAGGGACTAACTTGGTGTATACCACACCACTGGTGTGTTGATGATGCTTTAAACATAATTGTTTGTCTGGCCCTGGACTTCCTGGCTAATTGGACCATTGATGACAACTCCCAGCATCACATGACAAGGGATGTTTCACTCATTTCCCTACTGCCATGGAACAAAGGGAAAACAGTAAAGCATGAAAATGTTATTTGATATCAGCTTCAAAACCAGTTGCACTGTGTTTGATATGCAATGCCAGTGTGTGATACTGGATCTACCAGCTATTAATATTAGATTCCCAGCTTTGTGTGATATCTGTTGGTAACGTGACCTGTCCAGAAGCCCAGCAGGGAACACTGAAACTGGGCTTTCAGGTGCTCCTTCCCAAACTGCCTGATGGAGGCTGATTGAATCCATGGAAGTGCAGCCTTCAGTGGCTCTCGGAGCCTTGCAAATGAGACAAACAGGGTCCAGGGAACAGAAATGGTTTCCTCATCTCCAGATGGCCCTGAGTATTCCTTAGAGTTTACCTCTCAGGTCCTCTTGCTCTGTTACCTTGTGCCTGTTGGCTGAAAGTTCACAGGAGTCATTTGAATGTGGAGACTAGGTCAGGGAATATAAAATAGAAGCTGCAATGAAGCATTGTCTCAAATAATGATGACAAGGAGGAGGAGGAAGGAGAGAGAAAGAGAAAGCAAGAGGAGGAAGAAAAAGAATTAGTAAGAAACAAGAAGAGAACATGGAATCTACCAAGATACTACTACATCCTTGAGGGGTTTGGAATGAAAATGGTGGCATAGGCCCATAGTGAGTGGCAATATTAGGAGTTGTGGCCTTGCTGGAGTAGGTCTGTGGCCCTGCTGGAGTAGGTGTGGCCTTGCTGGAGTAGGTGTGGCCTTGCTGGAGTAGATGTGGCCTTGCTGGAGTAGGTGTGTGGCCCTGCTGGAGTAGGTGTGGCCTTGCTGGAGTAGATGTGGCCCTGCTGGAGTAGGTGTGGCCTTGCTGGAGTAGGTAGTATATTTCTCATGTTACAATCTCGCCAAACTTCTGGACTCTAATATGCTCATATTTATATGCGTACACACATGTACCCTGTATGTTCTATATAACATATGTCTTTACATTTAAGAGAAAAACAAAAAATGTTAAGTAGCTATATAATAGCCAAAGAGGTTGCTGAGGCAGATTGCAACTCTTATGTTTTTCTATAGTGCTTTTGACATCATTTTAATCAATATAGCATGCTAAAACCCATAAATTACCTTTCAGAACCCAAAATATTCCAGGAGCTCTTTTCCATCATGACTTCTTGTTGGGTGGAACATGGGATGGTCTTAAAATAGATCTTGGAAATAAGCCTTTCTAGACGATAACCACCATGATGTAGAGTTGAATGACATTCATCTTGCCTAAGACCTGCCTTATTAAAACAGTACTGCTCTTGAGGTAAGCAACCAGTTGTATCTTTTGTCATTTTCAACTTACTGTGAATTCATTTCTGGTTGTTTATGATGGAAGGTCCCAAGAAAGACAATGAATAATCACAGGAAAGAAATGCCATGGGTGAGGGAGCACATGGTGAGGTAGGGCTCGTGATGCTCACAACCAACTCTGTCCAGGTCACTGTCTTAGAACAAAACTCCTGTCCAGGAGCAGAACACTAATCCTTGATCAAACTATCCACTAAGCGCAGCTGGGTTACCTACTCAAGCCTGCAAAGTTCTGACACACACGACACTTGCTCCAATGTCATCTGCCTCGCTGAGGTTTCAGTTTACAGTGAGTTTTGTCGTTATTATTGTTAGTCTCTGGCTGTCATTTAGAGACTTTCTCCCCCCACAGATTTTAATTGAATGTTCCAGAAGGGGTATATTTCTAGCATATAGTTTTGAACTTTTGCTTCATATTGTGACCAATTAAAATCTGACTAACCACAAAACACACTTTTCTTTTGCTTCATGTATCACCCCCCACAGAGAGAATGCAGTTTGAATGCCATAATATTATTTTCCATGCTGCTTTAACTTAAGTAAGAGAAAAGATTTTTTTGTGTGTGAAGTTCTTTGAAAACTTTCTGACAGCCCCGTTTGTTGCATCTCTCCCTCATTCCATTGATAGACTCGATGGAATTTTTCAGTCTGTTCTTTCTCCTCACGTCAAACCTTCTTATATAATAGAAAGCAGTGCTGATCTCTGCATGACTGAAAGCCAAGCTATGTTGGATGGCACTAAAATATGATATTAATACACAAAGCAAAGATTCAGAGCCATCCAAGCCCAGTCTTAGCAGCACCCCTTCCCCGCACCCTTTCATTTCCCCCACAAATCCCTAGACTGGACTTTCAGCCACTTTTCTATGAATAGTCTCACGATCCACCTTGCCAAGGATGCAGAGTGCTGCCTTACTCATTTATGCTGCTGTAACAGAATAGCCTAGACTGAGTGCTTTATAAACTATAGTGTTTATTTGGCTTTTGGTTCTGAAAGCTGGAAAATTCAAACTCAAAAACCAACTATGGTGAAGGAATCCTTGCTGTGCAGTAAAATAGTTTGAGACCAGACAAGAAAAGGAAGCAGAAAATGGAGTTCACAAACTTGGACACTTTTATAATCAACTCTGATGTATCCCTTCTATTCAGAAGTATGAAGCTTTTAAAGGACACCTCCATCTCCACCTCCTATGTGCACATGTGTGTGTGCATGAATGCATGCTTGCCTGTGGGGGCGTGGATGAGTGTTTGTGTGTGTGTGTGTGTGTGGTCAGGGCACAGCCCATGGTGTCCTCACCTTCTGTCTTGGAGGATGCAGGGTCTTATTGCTGCTGTAGATGCTGGACTAGCTGTCCCCAGTGGGGATTCTCCCACCTGTGCCTCCATCTCCCTGTAGGAGGGCTAGGGTCATAGACACTCACAAGAACACATCTGACTTTTCCATGACTTCTGGGAACCCAAACTCATCTTCTCACACTTCCAAGCCAAGCCATATCCTCCGGCCCTTTAAAGCAGTTTTATTGGGAATTAAGTTTTCAACACTCAACTTTGGGGGACACATTCAAACCTGAAATTGTAGCAAGCACATTGCAGATGATCTACCAATTGAGACAGCCTCTTCTAAAATGCAACCAGTTCTTCCCCCTTTCAACTCATCCCCACTTCCTAAGCAGTCAGCATTTGTCTTTGGCCCTGCTCAGCATGCATTCTTTCCTAAGCATGCTCACTCTCCCTCACACTAGGGCTGTCCTCCCCACAGCTCTGGCATATTCCCTTCCCCACTGTGCTGCGTTCCTCTTTAATTACCAGCCTTCTGAAGGATCATCCCATGTTCCTTACTACAGTATTCTTAATATCATTTGCACCATGACCCACTGAAACTGACCTTCACTATATTGTTTTCTATGGAAAGTGTACTAAGGATCTAGACGTGCGACTAAGAAGAACCTGGAATTGAGTGAGGCAAGACTTTGGAAATAAGCACAAGTTTTTTTTTTTTTGAAGGGATAGTGTGTGTTTTTTGGGGAGGTATATGTTTCCTGAGCCATAATTAGCCTGGAAATGCTTATACCCATATATGATGATACAAACATTCTCTGGTGAGAAGTGGCAGTGGAGGCTACCAATGTCCTTGCCTGTCCTTGACAAAGAAAAGACCTTCCATTACAGATATCTGGGGCAGAGACACAGCTGTAGCCTTCCTGAAGGAAGCTTGCAACCAGCATAAGTTAAGCAGGCAAATGGCAAGGACAGACTGGCTGCCATTGGCTTCACTTGGTTCTTAAAGCACTGGGTATTATGTCCATGCCCCAGACTCATTGTTAGGTGGCTTCCTATCTGTTCTCTCCTTTGCTGTCTTTGGTGAAGAAAGAAAGCAACACCTTGCTGCAGTATTCATTGTCTCTGTAAGCCATCACTTCCAACCTGCTGAGCAGACCTGAAAGAGGAATGACAAGCCAGGAAGTGCTTCTCTTCCTTGATTCTAAAGGTTACCATTGTTTTGGAAGACAAATTTACTTGGTAGCCTGAGATAGCCTCAACTTTAGAATCTCCCTGGCAACCTACTGGATACTGGGATTATGAGCGTGTGAAAATGCCCACGGCTAAGTCGTCTTCTTTTTAATCAAGAAAATAGAAACATGAGACAAAGACTATCCTTTTCGGTCATCATCCCCCACCCTTGATGCTTCACCCATGGCTATGTCCTGGAGAAGGTAATTGCAGTGACCGAAGCTAAAGTTTCCGATTGAGGTCTTGCCCTCTGTGCTGACGATGCCAAGCAGTATCTGGCAATGTCCATCTGAAGCAGAGGCTCTCCATCCATCTCACATAAGCCACAAAAGAACTAACAGATGGTGAGTCATTAGACTTTTAGTCACTGCTGGCCCAGCCTGGATTTGAACCTGTGACCCCAGGTAAAAGATTTTATGTTGCAATATAAATGCCTGAAGGGCTTAAGGACCTTCAGAACCCTCCCCTCTTAAAAGACACCTTTAGGCATTTACAAAGAAATGGGAGTGGAAGAAGAGTGAAGGGGAAGAGGAGAAATAGCAGAGGGAAATTTCTGTCTAACAGGACTCAGTGGATGAAACTGATGCTTACGTGTGTGTGCATGTGCATGGATGTACATGCATGTGTGCGAATATCTGGAGCTCTATTGAATGTCATTCCTCAAATGCTTTCCAGCTTTGTTTAAAACAGTATTGGCCCAGAATGCAGCACTTGGTTAGACTGGCTGCCCAGGGAACCCCGAGGACCTGCCTGTTAACCTACCTCTCCAGCCCTAGATTACAAGGGAAAAAGCACCATACACAGTATTAAAACATGGATTCTGAGAGTATGATTCATGTCACTGTGCTTGCAGGGTAAGTATGTCACCAGCTGGGCCATCTCCCTGATCCCCAAAGCTGTTGCTTCTTGAAGCAGTTGCTTTTTAGAAGTATTGTGCCATCTGATGGTGGATGCCTCTGATATCACACCACAGTGCTCTCTGGAACATCTGCTTTGGCCTTCTCTCTGCTTCCTGGGCTGTCTTCATTGGGTTACTTAGTAACTGGGGATGTTTATTCCTCCCTGAGAAAATGACTTCCCCTAAAAGGACCATGATGGTAAAAATGTTGAAAATATTCTCAGGAGTTTAGGATCGATGCTCCATTCTGCCGAGGTATGTGCCTGAAAGAAACACCCTTCTTCCAATCTTCCAGGGATGGTGGAGAGGTCAGGGGTTCAAGGCTAACTTTCTTTTTACACATCAAGAAATAAAGTCTCAGTTGTCGCACAACTATGGGTTCCTCAAAGAGCTACCATTGACCAGCCCAGCCCTGTCTTGGTGGGAAAAATTACACTACGTTTTCACTCTCTTGTCTGTAAATAGTGGGAATTACATGTAAAGATCATTGACAGTGCCCATCTGCACAGGACTGTTGTCCTGCTTAACTCTAGACACCTCACTGACACTGGACAGGAACATAATGTCAATGGAGTTGTGCAACCGAACAACCATGCCAACCAAGGTCCTACGTGTGAATTCTCAAAAAATTAATCACTGCTATTAGTTTGAAAGCTTTTTTTTTTTTTTTTTTTTTTTTTTTTCTAGGAGTAGAATAGGCGGTTAGAGTAGCCCTGTCTTTGAGCACTTCATAGCATAGGAGGTAGAGTGAGTCATTTAGGCTATCAGAAAACAGCCCCCAAATAGTGAGAGATCACACTCTTAATCCCAGAGAAGAAGAAAGGAGGCTATTTTTAAAATTCCATTTGCTTTCTTAATTTTTAAAAACTATTTAATTGTGTGTGCATGGGAGGGCTGGGGGTGTTGTGTATGTGTGTGGTGTATATGTGGTGTGGTATGTATTTGTGGGGTGTGTGTCTGTGATGTGTGGTGTGTGTGTATGTGGTGTATGTGTATGTGTGTGGTGTATATGTGGTGTGGTGTGTGTTTGTGGGGGGTGTGTCTGTGATGTGTGAGGTGTGTGTATGTGGTGTGTGTGTATGTGTGGTGTGGTGTGTGTTAGTGGGGTGTGTGTCTATGATGTGTGGGGTATGTGTATGTGGTGTGTGTGTTTATGTTCAGGGTGGACTTGTACATGTGAATGCAGTACTTGCAGGAGCCAGAAGAGGGTGCTGTCTCCTGGAGCTGGAAATGAGGTTGTGAGTGCTGGGAACTCCAGACCTCAGCAAAAGTAGAAAACATTCTAAGCACCAGTATATCATCAACCCCTTTGTTTATTTTTTTGTTGACATATAACATTTGTAAGAGTTTATATGTAATGTTTTGAATTACATATAAACTGATTAATGATTGATTCAGAATAAGCAAGTAAATTGACTTGAGCTTTTAGCCTTTCTTTCTGGTGAGTGTATTCAAATCCCTCCCTTCTGCTTTGAGAGGTAGAACACATTTTGTTTATATTATCCTAGGGTTTTATGGAATAATAGTACCTATGCCTTTGTCTAACCTGTATCCCTGGGAGCAGAGACTTTCACAGTGTGGGTGCCAAGGGTCTGCAGCCCTGGGAATCTGTTACAGTACAGACCCTCGGGCTCCACTCACATCTACTCAGTCTGGAGCTCTAGGGTAAGACTAAGCTTTAGGATGCCGTTGTGTCCTGGGCTATAAGGATACAGGCCCACAGCCACCTACAGTTCTCGAAGGAAAGCTTCTGTGGGATTCCTGTAAGAATTCCCATCAACTCAAAGTCACAGGACACAGAAACCTGAGTTGAAAGCCAGCCAAGACAGAGGACCCACTAACTCCCTCAAGGTGTGAGTTGAAACTCCACTCCAAAGACCCCAAGATACAAGTCCTCAAGCCTTCGTGGGAACCAGTGTTTCTTCTCTGGATTTCTGATGGATGCACATAATCTGGGACTACCAGAGTCCTTAACCCAGAAACCGGCAGGGCAGAGGCCAGCCTTCCCTAGAAGAAGAAAAGGCTGTTCTGACTGCAGTTTTCCAGAGAACACTCCAATCCACTGGGTCTCTTGCCCCTCCCTCCGTCACATCATTCACTGGAGAAGGGTCAGGCAGCTCTTGAGGTCAGTCTTTGGGAGGCAAATGGGACTCTGGCCTTAGACCTATAATGACAAAGGCTTCTCCCTCTCTGGCCACATGTTTAGGTGGCTCCATCTCAGGTTGATGCTGGGGTCTAAATTTATAGGAGACACCTACAGGAACCATCTCATAAAATTGCTTTTATTTTCCTTTCAGATGAAGTCTCACTGTCAGTCCCAGGCTGACCTCAAAGTTCAATTCTCCTGCCTCAGCCTCCTGAATGCTGAGATTATAGATAGATACTACCAGGACAAGTTGTAAAATGTTTGTTGTTTTAAATACCAATACATACCCAATGAAAACTAGTAGGTAGGTCCAGGGATGATGGTAGATTCCTATAAGCCAAGAACTCAGAGGCTAGGACAGAAGAATCTGAGTGGAGAGATGTGTGGGATACAATGTAAAATACTGTCTCAAAAACAAAAAGCTTCTAAGCCTATGAGATGACAAAACTTGACCACAAATCATGTTGAATGGAATAGTTAATATAAGCAAATACACAGATGACCAAGCGTTCAGTCAGAACTTTGCTTTAATTGTTGTAGGAGTTAATACCCCTTCACTCTTTCCTCCTGGTCACCCACAGCAAATGGACCATTGATGATGCCCAGCAATCGATACCTGCATCCTGATCAGTGCTGTATCTTACTCTCGTGACCAGGTCAACTGAACCCTGGTCCTCTGTGAGAACAGCAAGTTCTCCTTAACCACTGAGCTATCTCTCCACCCCATATTCATGAGAATTCCATGACATTGTACAATGAAATATGATCTTATCTGCTCCCATTTGTCTCCTCCAATTTCTTAGTCCCCTCACCAATTTCAAGTCTCTCTCTCTTTCTCTCTCTCTCTCTCCCTTCCTTTGTCTCTCTCACCCACTAAATCTGATATGTGCATGGCTGTAGGACCACCCACTAGAACATCAAGAAAGAATGATTTTTTTCCTTCCCCAGAAGCTGTCAACTGCCAATAGCTTCTCTGGCCTTGAAAATGCTTCCCCTGCTAGGTCAGAGTTTTGCCTGCTTTTATCTTGTACAGGTCTTGTGCAGGTACCTACAACTATTGTGGATTCGTGAGTACAATAACCTTGTCCTGTCCTGAAGACAACATTTCACATTTTTTCTATGAGTCTTGCTTGGTAGTCCAGGCTAGCCGTGAACTCACAGTGTAGCCCATGTTGGCTAACAACGGATTCTTCTGTCTCAGTCACACAAGAGCTGGGGTTGCAGACAAAAACTACCACATCCAATTAATTTTTTTCTTGTTTTGTTTCACATTTGGTATGTAGACCAGGCTAACCTCTGACCATATTGTCCTATGTAGTTGCATGAATTCAGGTTTTATAAAATGAGACTCTGCGCCAAATACTGGGGGAAGGCTGAAATATCAGAGAGAGGAAGCACCACAGTCAATTCTCACCAAGCTGTTTTACAACTTCCTCAGCCTTGCTCCTGGTCGCTTCTGTCAGTCGCTTCTGCCTGTCCTGGGTTTCTAGGAGCTCTTATTATACTTTATCCCAACCAGTTTGGCTTAAAAGCATGTAGCCTTGAACTCACAGAAACAGAAGTTCTGTCTCTGGAGTTATGGGATTAAGGGTGTATGTCACTACTCCCAGCTTTCTCTGTGCTGGGATTAAAGGTGCATGCTATTGAATCTCAGCTATTTGTCCTTATACTCATGGATCAAGAAATTCCTGAGCTGTCAACCTAGAATTTGACTGAGTGCTGCCTCTGATAGTTCAGGATTTATTAAGTATCTAACAAATATCCGTAGTCCTACCTCAGATTCCCAAGATTCCAAGCACGTGCCATCACACCCAGCCCTGTTGATAATTTTAGATAATTGCCAACTTCAGCCCCATCATTTTATTCCTTCCCTTTACAGAACAGTATCTAGAAGAATTTTCCTTAGTTTATTTCCATTTATTGGTACCTCCTTTTCCATACTGAACCCATGCAGCAGGGTTCTGCCTCATCCTTCTACTGGTGACTCCAGCTCCTGATAAGATCTCAGTGGCTAATTCAGTCCTCCAGGGTCCTGGCACTGCTCCACAAAGCCAAGCACACTAAGTCAGGCGGCCTCCATGGTCTTCTCTCGGACTCTTCCTATCCCTCCCGTTTCTCACTGTCCTTTTCCGTACAGATTCCCATCTGACCATTGAGGATTACAGGTCTATAGCTCTTGGCCTTTAGGTTTATGATCTATACATTTTGCTTCAAAAAGCTTTGCCAGCACTCGGGTTTTATTACCAATACATAACATAGTCCCCAATATGCTCCAAACACACTAGTATATTGAAGGAAGATTCCATATCTTCACTGAAGACCCAAAGATTCTATCATCTGTTGGATCCCTTTTTTTTTTTTTTAATCTAAAAGACTCCATCCAAGGCCTACAAGGTTCAAAACCAAACTCATTGTCTGTCCTATAAAACCTTATCTCCAAATGTTTCTCTCCTAATAAATGCATTTTCTTGATCCACTTAAACCAGCTAAACCCTGATGCTCTCCTTGGCTCTTTGTCTCAAGACTCAGTTCTGTGAACCTTCTTCTAAGTATTTCCATTGTGTATATCTTCTCTTCCCAAATCTGTCATCACCGTGTGTCAGACTCCCAGTAACAGCCCTTTGCTGGGCCAGCTCTCCTCCCCCCCATTATGACCTTCTGTAGACTTCGGGCTCCACACTGCTTGCTCACGTTCTACTCCTTCAATCTACCATCTAATATTGCGTCATCCATCTCTCCTCTGTCCGCTCTGGACTCTGTGAACGCCTTGCTTCCTCTATCATAAGGCCTTTGCCAGTATCTAGAATATTCTCCCCTGTTCCCCTCAACCAGTCAATGACAATTTCTCCATCTCGGTTGGATTGATTATTGCTTAACAGCTTTGTTAATTTCTGTAATTAAATCAAATCTCCTTATCCACCTCATGGAGCCTGCCCTTCTGGGCCTTTTTTAATGGCACATAGGATGTTTGTTTTTGTGTTATAGGAATTGTATGTCTGTCATATATTTATAGTACATGGTATAGATACTCAATAATTTTCAATGAATAAATAAATAAAACATTATCATTCCAGAAGGGTAATATGAGCATTTCTGCTACTAAGGTAAGAAACTTGCCCCACTGGTGACTTGAAGTCCACTGCATTCCAGGTCACTGACCGGGATATGCTTTACCTCTTCCTATGTATGGAAACAGTTAAGAAATAGGCACAGGAGAGAGACTGATGGAGATCAAAATATCAACTTAATTACTGATCAGGCTGAACTGGGGAGCCATGCTTGACTAATGGCTACAACTGTGTTTCCTAATATTTCCCTGTAGATTTGAATATTTCCAGATCACCTGTGCAGGAGCAGATCATGGTCCGTGACACTCCGCTGCACAGGATGGCAGAAATGTGTACAGAGACAGAGAGGTGAAGATCAACAAGGCATTCTCTAGGAGACTGAGACCAGAAAGAGAGGCTGAACAGAGCATGCCTGGAACGTTCTCCTACAGGCACACTTCACTCCATGGAAGGAAGCCTGGGCCAAACCAAGCCTGAAGAAGGTCAGTGGGGTGATTTTGGCAGAAGCCCTGCTCAGGGAAACATCTCACAAAGCCAGAATGGAGACTCCTTAAACAATATTAAGTAATGACTGTGTAAATATTAGGGTGATTTCTTTTAGAGTGAGAAGTCTGGTTGTTTAAGAAAGGAAGCAAACATCCTTTTCTTTTTCATGTGAGTGGAATTGATGAATTCTCTTTGCTGGTTTCTTTGGCTCGATCAGCTATGATTTAATTGGCTCTTGTTACAAAATAACGTTTTAACTTTGTAACGACGATTCATTTACATTATAAGTGTATATACCTATGTGCATATGTTGTTAATAACCTAAAAATTTTTATTTTATGAACTATCTGAACATATTTCCTATATTCATTATACAATGTTTAAAATTAAGTTGGCTGTATAGTTTAGGAATTCTTCCTGCTGCAAGCAACAAACAGTATATCCAGTCAAAATGCCTTAAGTAGTAAAAAAAAAAAAAAAAAAAAAAAAAAAGTCCAATGTGAGCTGGTTATACATTGTCTCAACAATACAATAGAATCACCTCACATCTAAATGTTTTTTCTTTCCTTTTTGAGACTGCAGAGCTCAGACAGGTTTCGAATTCCTGATCCTTGAGCATCTACCTCCTGAGTCAGTGGTGGGCTCCAGTTGTGAGCTGACTGCTAACTCCTCCCAGTTCTGTTCACATCAGATGTGTTTACCTTTTGCCCCCAGACTTGTTGCCTAGGGTTTGCAAAAATGATCCCTGCAGGCTGAAATTTCCCATCGCCATCAAGGCAGTGAGAATGGAAAGGCCTACATGGGCAGGCTTTCTCCTCCTTCCCTGTCCGTTATCTGAAAAGAGCCTCTCTCCGGCACTCCAGCAGACTTAGCGGTCAGACATCACAGAGCTGCATCTGGCTCCAAGGAAGGATGGGAAATGGGTATATGTTTGTTAGAAATAGTTGATACTTAAGATTAAATCACCTGGGGTGTGTGTACTGTTGTACTGAATGAAATTGGAAGCCTTCAGCAAACAAGAAAAAGTATGTTGAATAAGCAATGGATAATGCCTCCCCTAGTGTGTATGTATGTGACTCAGCTGCACCCCAAAGTTGCTCAGAATACCATGATGTGATTCACCAATTCTCTTGGGAGCAATCAGAAGAACAAATGGCATAATCCAGGAGGTGCAAGTGCCAAGCTCCCCTGAGACTTGCTCAGCCACCCTAGCAGTTACCGGGTCTCAGCACAGCCAGGCCTATAGTGCTGAGTAAAGCTAGATAGTAAATTGGTGGAAGACAGCCTTCCATTGACCACAAGCTAAACTGGGGGAGACGGAGGTGGAGCAGCATGGGCAGGATATTCAGGGCATAAGAACTGACTGCTTCATGGCAAAGAGGAGCTAGGGGATGAAATGGGGAGGAAGGAGCAGTGAAGGAGGGGACTGGAGCTCCTGGATGAACAGTCTGGAGTTTGTTCGTTGAAGGGAGAGAAGCCACATGATCTACAGCAGAATGAGAGGTTAGGGTGGCAGAAAACAACAAGGTTACAGCAGTGCCCACAGATGGAGACCTGAGCAGGAATATCACCGAGGCCAGAGAGGATGGATGGGGAGGTAGCTGCAAGGCCTGTAAACTCCTGCTCAAGGGATGCTTTGACAGCAAGAGCAGTGGTGGAGACCACAGGCCCCCATAAGCAAACACAGACATGTTCAGTACAATGGCCTCCCATTCTGACTGCTAACCTGATGAAAAAGAGTTAATTTTAAATAATGAAGAGAACCATCAGGGGATTGCACCAAGAGTCATTTTTTTTTTTTAATCTCAAATAATTGTTCTTCTAGTTAGTTACTCATGGCCTGGTCTCACAGAAATGGGCTGCAGACATTCCAGTAAATGAAAAGCAATTATTGGAAAAATAATTCTCTGGCATGCCACCCAGAGATGCCCACATTTCCCACCCACTGGGGGGCATTCCAGCCTCTCCTTCTTCTCTGGGCAGTAACATGGAATAGGCCAAGAACTGAAACTCATGTGACACACAGAACCTCCTAGATCTTGCTTTTCTCTGATTTGAGTGCTGCCTCTGAAAAGGTACAAGAAAATACAGCCCTTCAACAGATTATAAAAGCATCCAGTGTCCAAGGGGGCATTACCACCATCCTTCCCAGAAAGTCTACTGCCTGCCTACCCTGATGCAAGGCCAGGGCTCTCCTCCTAAAGAATTCATCCACACTCTTTTAGGGGACTGAAACCTAGAGGCCACTCCTCAGAGACACCCCAACCCCCATAATGGTTATCATTTTCAAGTTGACACAGCCTAGAATATCATTTTTTAAAAGTTTCAAATGAGAGATTATTTACAGTGGATTATCTTGTGGGCATGTCTGTGGGATACTGTCTTAATTAAGTTAATAGATGTAGAAAGATCTAGCCCACTGTGGGTGGCACTATTCCCTAGGTGGGGATGGGTGGATCCTAAACTGTATAAGAGAGGAATGATGGAGCTAAGTACAAACAAGCAAGTGAGCATGCATGCATTGCTTTCTGCTTTTGAGTATAGGTGTGATGTGATTAGCTACTGGAAGTTCTTGCCTTGACAATCCCACAGTGATGGACTATAATCTGGAATTATAAGGTAAGACAAACCCCTTCCTTTGCCAAGTTGCTCTTTGTGAGAGTGTTTGGCCAGAGTAACAGAAAAACTAGAACACCATCTGGATGCATAGTAAAGCAGTCGCAGGTGCTTTTTTGCTTGCTACAAGGCTACCAGGGAAGATCACTGCTTTCATGTTACCACTCAGCCACTCCCCTCTTAGTGAGCAGGGGTTCTTTTGACTGAGGCTTCCCATCTGTGAAATAGTGATCATCTATAGCTATGTTTTGAGAAATTAATAAGATGGTGATGGTACAGTATTTAAGCTTAATGCTTGGTTCAGGCTCAGCCCTCAATAAATGCCAAGCACCATATCTTTTGCAGACAAGGAAACATTCATCCAAAAAGAGTAGAACATGGACCCAGGGTCACCTGGATAAACTGTGCACACTTATTTTCATGGACACATATTTCTAAGCAGCAGGCAACAAGTCAGCAAATATTTATTAAGTGGCCATGAGCTGCAGGTTTCTGAGCTAAACATACCAAATTTATGCTCAAGGATAGCACACTTCCTGCCTTAATGGAATTTACTACGTGACAAGGGTGTTTAGTTTTTCATGGTCAGCCCCGCTGCATAAAAAAGTTAGCCTTACAGATAAAAGAGACAGCAGTCTCTATGATATGGTGTCAGTGTGCTTAGGATGTCTGCATAGACAGTGCAGAGCCAGGAAGTAGAGATTAAACTCGGACCAATGGCTTTGGTCTGAATTTTGTCTTCCTAGAGAATGGACTCAGCCCACCTCTCCCAACTCTCTGTCTCTTGCTTTGCAATTCCTATGTAGATGAGAGTCCCTCTACAGGCCTTTATTTAATGCCTAGTGGCCCCCAAACAAAGCCTGGTCTACAAGTGCAACATTGATATCATAGAATATCACCTAATAAACTTTGAAAATGCAAATGTCTAGGGCTAGAGAAATGGCTCAGTAGTTAAGAGCACTTGATGCTCTTGGAGAGAACCTAAACTCAGTTCCCAGCACCCGCCTCTCAAGTGTCAGCATTTCCAGATTTAAGGGATCCAGTGCCCTCTTCAGGCCTTAGTGGATCCCACCGACAGTATGAGTGTGACTACACACATACAAGCAGGCAAACACTCACACTCATAAACAAAAATATCCCGGGAAAGAAAAGCGCTGCTACCAGTGATATGGAAGTATTTAGTAGAAATACAAAGGTAGATGTGCATGCATTTATATGGATATATAAGCATATACATCCTCTATGTCAAGTGAATTTTCTTAAGGAGAGGAGGAAGGCCTCTCCCAGAATATGCTTGATTCCCGGGACCAAACAGCACTGGCACCCGTGCAGAGTTAAAGGAAGAAGAGTCTGTGTGCAGTTTGCCCTTCTTGCTCTCTCTCTCTCTCTCTCTCTCTCTCTCTCTCCTTTTTCCTTTCCTCTTTCTTCCTCTCTCACCTCTCTCCTGCCCATCTCTCTGTAATCAATCCTCTTTTCTGTATGCTTGTCATTGAGCCCTGGTCCTGGGGCCACACCTCATAAGCTGAGAAGCAAAGTGGGACCCAGACTTTGTGGAATCCTTCTGCCTGAGGAACCTGAAAATGAGCACCAAGTTTCTTTTTCCATCAAATTCCTGCCTACCATTTAGTGGAAACAAGAGAATAGACACTCTCATACTGTGGAACCTCATAAAACCTTGATTCTTACAATTCTTATAAGCATGGACTCCAGTTCCTCCCCGTGTGGTTCTGCAGAAGGCAGGCCCAGAAGGACAGTCCTCACCTTCTGTTTGAGTGAGACCCATGAGCGGCCCTTCTGTGATGGCACCCGGCTAAGGGAACTAGTCTAAGATAAGTTGGGGAAGGCAGTTCCAACTGTGAGTGATCTCAGAGACAGTTCTTGGGATCTAAGTCTAGTGGCAGTACAACATGACATCATGATGCTTCCTAAGGCACATGTCCCCTTGAACACTTCCCTAGTAGATAACAAGCCCTGAATATGTGACTCCAACATTGTCATCCTCAACTGTAATCAATTAATTTCCATTAAGTCCTTTGTTCAAGTGTGTCTTTATTTTCAACTTGACTAACCTAGAATCATAGAGAAGAGAGAACTGAAGAATTCCCTCAGTCCAGTTATGCTTTACAGCATGTCTGTGGATCAGTTGTAATTTCTTATTGATATAGGAGGGCAGTTCCATCTTTAGGCAGATGGTCTTGTGCTATATAAAATAGCTAGCTCACCATAGTCCAGAAGTGAGTCAGTAAATAACATGCCTATATAATTTCTGCCGCCAGGTTCCTGTTTTGAGTTCCAGCCCTGACTTCCCTTGTGATGAACTGTGGTCCAAAAGTATAGACCAAATAAACCCTTCCTCCTAAGTTGTTTTTGGTCATGGTGTTTATCACAGCAACAGAAAAGCAAACTAATTCAAGCTCTCTAAGAAATTTGGTTTAAAGATTTCTGTCCTTCAAAGAGATTATGATTCTAAGCATCTTTTTAAACATGTTTTTATAATTCTTCCTCATGGATGGGCTTTGTGGTGTGGGCTAGTTTGAAGGCCATGTAAAGCCTAACCTCCACTGTCAACTTTGATGGGACTTAGAATCACTACAATGTACTTCAGAGTATGTCTATAAGGTGTTTCCAAAGAGACATTGTTAAGAAGGGAAACCTCACCCTGAATTAGGGTGGCATCACTGCCTAAGCAGGGCACCAGACTGAACAAAAGGAGACCGTAAGCTGTGCTTCAGAATCCTTTTTCTGTTATCTGACTGTGGACATAATAGAAACAACCACCTCATACCTCTGCTGCTGTACTTCCCCCTGGTGAGAGACTGTACCCTCAAAACATGCCATTCCTTCCGCAAGTTGCTTTTGTTGCAGCAAAAAGCAAAGTTAACAAATACAGCAATGCTTGTTGAGGCCAATGGTTGAGCCTACTTGATGATCTGTGATGCAGAGAACAACTTAATGACATCAAATGCTTGCCAGCTGCTATGTATGTGAATTTTACTAAAGGGCAGCTCAGCAAACGCCTGCCTAGAGGAACCAAGACACAGTGGAGACATAGGCAAAGCACCTGCTCCCACCTTTGGGGAAGCAATCACCTGGTTGGCCACAGAGAACTGATACATGCCAGCCCTTGCTGTCAATGGCTATGCTGTGGCTGGAAACATGCATTTCCACTGAGCGTGGCTTCAGTTTGCCAAGAGTCTGCACCTGACAAGCAAGCTACAGGAAGGTCTTCTGATTGACAACGAAAGCAGAAACAGAGGTCTGCATTTCGAACAATTGCTGGCCCAGCCAGGCTACTGCAAGTGAAGACCTTGTATCTGATGCTCCTGCCAATGGAAGACAGGAGAGATAATGTGCTGATTCAGCAGCCTTCTCTGCAGGGTCTAAAGTTGTCCCATCGTGCTGATAATTCAATATCTTCACCTGAATTGGCTCTGGAGGACACAACTGCACTTGAGAAAAATGGGCACAATAAAGTCAGCAAGCAGACCTGGGGAGATAGTTTGGTCAGCAAAATGATTGTTGTGCAAGCATGGACTTGATCCCCAAAATCTACATGGAAAAGCTAAGCATGGTGGCATGTACTTACAGTCCTGGTGCTGGATTTGGTGGAGACACACAGATCTCCCCCAGACTTATCCGGCCACCAGCCTAGTCTACTCAGTGAGCTCCAGGCTATGAGAACCCTTGCCTCAAACAACAACAACAACAACAAAACAAACAAAAAATAAACAAAAGCCCAAAGTGGGCAGTATGGAACAAACAGTGACTGAGGTTGGCTTCTGACTTCTACACACATGAACATGTACACATATACACATACACACAATATCCCCCCACACACACCCCAAAATGACTGAACCTGACAAATATAGAAATGAGAATAATAAATGATAAACATACATACCTTTAAGGAAGCATCTTCCATGGATAAACCAAACTGTAACTCCAGAGATAAAGCTCATAAAAACAGAAGATATTTGTGATAATATGTCACAAATAAGTCAGTATGTGGCATTAGCCAGAAGAGATACTAAAGATTCAAAGAAACTAAAAAAATCACAGTAAACAGCCACTTGATGAGCCGAAAGTTTAATTTACAGTGTCACCAGAAATAGACATGAACCTTATTAATATTTCAACAGTGTGAAAATTTGTTATTAATTCACATTTAACATGAGTCAGCACCCTCCTTCAATCATATGGTGATGAACAGCAGTGACTCACAATCACAACCGTTTGTTGAGCATTTACACTGTGCTTGGCCTTGCTCCATCGCTTCAAAGCATTCTGTGACTTCATTTCAAGAGCAAACACTTACGAAGAACTTTCTTTGTGCCAGGCATTGCTCTTTGGATTTTAAAATCATGAATGCACTCCTCACCTAAACCCCATGAGTTAAGCATGGCAGCCCCACCTCTCATGGTTTCTTGTTCTACAACTTCAGTTACTTGTGGCAAACCACAATATGAGAATGTTAAATGAAAATCCCTGAAATACAAAGTCCATCACTTTTCAGTGGTGCTTCGCTCTGCGTAGTGATGAAATCACTCGTTGCCTTGCTCCGCCTCCTATAACAGAAGATGTATTCCTTCATCCAGCATAATGATGCCAGGAGGTACCAGGGCACAAAATGAAGGGGGTCACTTTTGCCCCTGTTCTAGGAGGCAAAATTTCAGTAGATAAAAGGGAAAAAAAAGCAGGGAGGGAGTACGATCCACTGTATGCATTCTCTATAGAGAAGAAAAAAGTACTATATTTTAGTGATCATTGATGCTACATCAATCACCATTTTGTAGAGAAGAGACAAAGGTTAAACAGCTTGCTCAAGTTTATGCATGTGGAAGAGGCAGAGCAAGAACTGAGCTCTGTGCTCCAAGGTCCATGGCCTCAGGTACTAGGCCACAACTGTGGCATCCAGGACAGCACCATGAAACATGTACTGCAATAGTGAGCTCCTTCAAGATCTATGACAGTTCAGCTATTTAAAAAAATTCAACCACACAGCCAAGAAGTGATAGGCCCTGGATTTGAATCAGTTCTTTCTAATACTAATGGCTAGGGACCAGAGACCCATGACATCGCTTTCATCAGTTGTGGCTTTGGTTGAGAACAGACAATCATGCTTCCTAGCTGAACATCAAGTCAACCTATGGGAATGATCATTGATGCTATTCAAGATCCATGGTGCTTCTGCCCTAGTTCTGGAGAAATTGACCCTGAATTGTGACTCCAGGACTTAGAGATACAAAAGCAATGGCCTCTGCCTTGTGCTACCTGTCACATGTAAAGCCTTTGTAGTGAATGAGAGCATTAGCTCTGTTCCTTTCCACAGTCAACTGTATGAACCAGTCTGTTTCTGTCTTTTGCCAAGTGCTCTCAGCTCTCTATCCTGTGCTAATTCAAGCTATGCACACAGTTTTGCAGTGATCCTTCTTTCTTCAGTTATTCTGAGCATATTTCTGCTGCCTTTCATAACATACTTCAGGCTTCTACAAGTTCTACATCAATTCTAAAAGTGACCATCAGCAGTAGAGCACTAGGAATAAGGCCCAACACTAACTGATGAAAAGACAAAATGCTCATCTTCAAAGTCCTCAGTAACAGAATGAAGGGACAGGAGCAACACACTGCATCTCCCAGCAACTAGTCCCAGTGATCTGATTACAGTCATGAGTCACATAATGATGAGCTTCTTCTTATTGAGGAACACCATAGGGTGATATGACCTGGGTATATGTACTGTACATAATTATATGAGCTATACTTTTGCATGGCTGGCAGTACAGAATTTTTTTTATGTGACTATTGCCTCAAATCTGTTCATGCAACTCATTACACTATGACTTCTGTGTTACTAGAAGGTAGGAGAGTATCATGCTCCATTCCCATGTTATAGGACCAGCATCACTTGGCCCATGGTTACTATGGGGCATGTTAACATATGGGGCACTTAATTTCTATGTGTTTCTCTAGTGATATAATTGCATATCACAGATAACATAATAGGATCTTTCATTAGCATTTTGTGAAGTTTAAATAAGACAGTGTCTGTGCCTCAGAAAGAACAGAACTCCACAGATAATGCTCAGTAGACACCAGCCGTCTTTCCTTCTCCTTCCCTTTGCTCTCCTCCTCTTCCTCTCTATCACTACTGTCATTTATTACTATAATTAAATGCTGGTGCTTTCAGAGAGTAAATTTTGTCTTGGGAGTTGATGATACACTGGTGGCACTAAGTATTTCATGTTTTCAAGCAGAGCAAGAGCACCACACTGGCCCTCTTCATTTGATCTTTACCAGCATCTTGGGTAAGGAGTATTATTCTGCTGACATGGTATAAGTACTCATTTATCTAGATAAGACTTGTGTGGTATTCTGGACCACTCCAAACATGTGTAAAGGTTAGGTGAAAGTGTTATCTTCACATAAGGGGAGAGAAAGGGGGAGAGGGAGATGGGGGAGGGGAGAGAGAGAGAGAGGGAGAGAGAGGGAGGGAGAGGGAGGGAGGCTTCAAATATGGCAAATCCATAAGAATAAAATGAATGACCTGAATTTGATTACAGTTCTTTATTTCCATGAACTCATACAACCCAAAAGGTAAGGGCCAAGAGGGAAGGTACTGGAGGTACTGTTTGGATCTGAGCAATTTCTTGCTAAAGGTCTATCACCAGTCTGTGATGCTGCTCAGAAGCAACAGAACTTTCACCAGGTGGGGCTTAGTGGCATAAATAGGTAGGGGGAGAGGTGCTCAGCAGAACTTCTGTCACATGACCCTGCCAGATGAGTCCCGTGCAGCGAGGACAAGTGAGCATGGACAGAAGCTTGTGAAGCTGTAAGCCAACCCATCTTTTCTTCTTCTCTTGAGTATTTCACAACAGATGCTGACTGGCCAAGTGGTATTGGGTGTGTCAATGACAGCCTGAGTCAGGAGGTTTTCATCTCACAGAAGCATGTACCAGTCTCTGTGCAGCTAAAAACACTGAGGTGTCTGAAAGTAGCCCTCTGGTTTTCCATCAGATGGCCATCCTCCAGCTGAAGTCTTGGTCTTCGGTCACACTGCTTTGACTCTGAAGCCTTTGTTTCTCAGTGGTCTATATTAACATTAGCTATTTACTATTTCCCATGGTTCCCAGCTCTATATTAAACCATAGCCCCAATGTTAGGCATCATGAAAAATGGCCTTCACTGTCATATGTTTTGGTAAGAGGGAGGCTTTAATATCTTCTTTTTATGATAGCACCTGAGAAAATTCCATTAACATATAACAATGCTGGACTAGTAAGAAATGTGGGAAGTCCAGGCTCCTTTGTTTTCTAAATTAATTGGCTGACATAAAAGGCCACCCTACTGAACTCTAAATCACATAGGTGGGGTCTTTAAGAGGTTAGTTACAAGACTGCTTCTAGTAACAGAATGCCCGAGGGGAAAGAACTGACAAGACTCTGAAGTCTGAGTGAGCAGATGACCACAGTATGATTAGGAATAAAGAAGGGAAGAGGAACAGAGAAAGTGGGAAGAGAGAAGATCAGCCATGGGCCGCTAAGTACCAACTTACTCTGAGACTTAGAGACTGAAAATAACAGGTTTGAGTCCCTGGAGAGATGGCTCAGCAGCTAAAGTATGCACAATTCAGTTCTCAGCATCCACATAGGGTAGCTTACAGTCTGTAACACTACTCCATGGGATCTGACACCCTCTTTCTGGTCTCAGAGGGCACCTGTGTGCTGCATGCACATACCTACCCTCTCTCACACACACATATAATTGAAAATAAAATTTTAATAACAAATAGGGTCAGGGCAAGAAGGAACCTGGAGCCCTACATGTTAATGACCCTGAGTATGAGCATGATTGATTCCTTGAGAACGTGCTTCTCTTAAACAATACAAATATGTTTACAATCATTTATAGCTTCAAAGGGCCTGGATCTCAGTTGCAGCTCAGCTAGACATGTCTCTTGTACAGTCACAGTGGAGATGTCAGTGTATGCAGCATTTACCAGGAGGGGCTGGGGCTCGGACGTACTTTCTTGGTCACATATGTGGATAGCACAATGTCATTCATATCATATCCTACTGACCAAATATATGTATCAACTTCAAAACAAACATCACACAAAGGCACAAATGATCCAAACAGCGATACACTGAGACAATTTTGCATTCTGGATACTATCAATAGAGAAGGGAGCAGAGATGAAGAAGAAAGAACGGAAGAATTATTTAACTGAGAATCTGGTTTTTAAAAAATGATACTGACTGGACTTTGGGGATACAGATTAAGTAAAATTTGCTAGTTGTAGTGAGGTGCTAGAACTGGCCACATCATTGAATGATCCAGCTTATTTCTCATCACCTGTGTATATTATGTGCAGGATTCAGGTCAATGAAATACTTTACCTTAGACACGTGGCCCTTCTGTAAACTGTGTCTATCAGGAAAAGATACCAGGTCATGTAAGTCAAACTGTATTGCGGTATTTGGCAAGAAGAGGGGACCAGACCCTTTCCTCATAATTCCTATTTCTTATAGCATGCCTCTGCTCACAAGATCTTGTTTACTCTGTCATGATCTTTGACTGACAGATGTCCAGTATTAGTGGACCCCTGACACATCAATGGCTCTTCCATTTCTTCACCAAGCTCACAGAAGTACCATGAATATTTAAGGTGCCTTTGTCTCTTAGTTTAATGTGTACTTTTCTTCTGCCAGTGTGGAGCATAAATTCTGGGAAAGAATTTGTCCAACTCTGTTTATTTGGTGATCAGTCTCTTCTCACAAATAATATCCTCCTGAACCAAGACTTAAGTTATTTTCTCTGAGAAGACAGGCAGTTCTTACTACAGACAATACTGAACCCTGGGGAGTCCACCCCCACAGACTGACTATGTCTCCAAATCCTGCCCTTCATCACATCTAATGAGTGGGTCTTGTCATCATGGGACATGGGATCTTCCTCTGGACCAGCACATTCCCAGAGTTCCTAAAGAGTGAGGGAAGGTGTCTGGCTTTAGTCCTGAAACTGTCCATCAGTGCAGGGAGAGTCAGCACTCACATGCTCTTCCTTGCTCTTTTGTTTCTATCTTAGCTGGCTCCTCAGCAGCTCCTTTGATTTCTACAGCCTCACAGGGCGGGGGTGGGTGACTTTTCATGGCTTGCATCTCTGTTTGTGAAGATGTGCACCCAGTTCCGAACACAATGGAAGAGTAACAAGAAGAGGAATAACAAATGTTAAGATGCATTATGCTTTGATTAAACAAGAAACATGCTCAGCTGAGGCCAAAACACAGAACTCTCTAATTCTGTCAAGAGTGAAGATGAATGAACAGAACTATAGTGACATCTGCTGGTCCCTCCCAAAGAGTGGCTGGTTTGAATATCACCAGAAATCAATGATGAAAAAAGATAATGATAAAGATTTTGTACTGAAAATGAATCTTCAAAACATGCCTTTAGGTAACATGTATTAAGTTCAAGTGTTTTCACTGGTATAATTAAAATGAACAATAAGAAAAAAGCATTTAGGAGAGAACTGAAAATGATTGTGAGTTGATCATAGCAGCAATGGCAGGTATGCCACGGTTTCTATGCAGTCACTAATGCCCAGCCGCTGTGGAGGCAGACAGGACCAGCTGAGGAGGAGACAACCATGCAGAGGAGAGAGTGATACCCAAAACTCCTATGAGTCTCAAATTATTGACTTCTTCATGCTTTCCAGAAACTGAAGTTCCAGGGGACAGGAATCCACCTCCAGTCCATGATATCTTACTTGGTTTCTCTGCAAAGCCTCACTACCACTGAGATAATGCTTGGATACATTAGAAAAACATCAAGATGTAATCAGACATTCCCCAGGGCCCAGGGTTTCTGTGGGATCAATAAACTTGGTCACCCTCTTGGCTTGCACTCGGGCAAATCTTCAGTTATCAACATTCATTGTCTTCTCTGCCAACAATTGAAGTGAGATCTTGCTCTCAGAGTCAGCATTCTGAATACAGGATGCCCAAAGGTGCCTCCCTGGAGGCTAAAAAGAAGCCCTGCCAGGCATTGCTCCCCCTCACCCAAGGCCTCTATTAGCCATCTTCTTTTGTAGAAAGGGCAGGGGTTTTATGACACACACAGCCTCACCAAGCCATGTCACAAAAGCAAGCATCATCAGGACCCTGGATGATAATGACTGTTCTGTTTTCAATGAAACATGAACCACAAAGATTACATTTTCCCCTAAGCACAGCCCTAAAGGCCTTTGGTGGATGGTGTCCAGGACAACAGAATCTAAAACTGTCCTCACACCATCACTTAGCAAAAACCCAGGGAGACTGCATCTTTCAGAAATTATTGAAATTCTTTTTAAAAATGATCTGTGTGTACCTTAGCTTCTGGGGTCTGATTGACAAAGGATGGGCATTGGCATGATGAACAAAGAGACTTTTTGTAGCTGGTGCATGCTTGGACTGTGGGGCTGCTCATAGTTGGGAGACCTGGCTGTCATCTTGCTGTGCTGAAAGCATCCTTACCCCACATCTGAATAAAGGACAAAGAGACCCTGTCAAGGCAGCATGCAGAGATGTGCACATCTAACAGTAACAATATATTGTGGGAAGTATAAGTGTGAACAGGCTGCACTTCTTGGAAGCTGAGCGGTGTTATAGCTATGCAGGCTCCCTTTAATGACTCTGAGGGACAATGCTTCATCTACAAGTCTGCAGCGCATTGGATAAGACATCCTGGAGTGGGTACCTGGGGACTCATTTAACAGACACAGCCAAGTTTGGGGGGTTGTTCTCCTTCCTTTTTCCTTCTTCCTTTTCTTTCTTTATTCCCCTTTTCCCTCCCTCCCTCCCTCCCTTCCTTCCATTTTTCTGTCCTATCTTTTCCATCTCCTTGTCTCTTCTTTTCTTTCCCTGTATTTAAACCACAAAGTTACATCCCTACCACATACCTACCTTAAATTATGTATCTATGGATCATCAACGTTTAAGCAAATTATCTATAAGGAGAGCCTATCATAATAATTACAAGTGATTCACATTAAATCCTGTCGACTAGGTATGCTATGTATAGTTCTTAGTGGGAAGGGATTTACAGACCCAAGGCCAGGTTGGCACATGCCCCCAGGGACCCATCCATCTGGTTCTGACCGTGGCTCATCTATTGTTCCCACAAATAATGCTAAGGGAGGTAGTATTGGGTGTAATCCAGACTGCCTTTTCCTGCATTTTTTTCTAATTACAAGTGATTGAACATTTCTTCTTTCTGTCCAATTTTAACATGGTATCTATTGACAAGAAGAGGAATGAATTTCTAGAAACTTCTCCACCCTCTTGTGAACATAGACATCAGGCCCTCTAGTATCTGCATGGTGGCTTGGTCAGTCTGTCTTCTGAATCCAGCTTCTGGCTCAAATCCCTTGCAATTATTAAACCGCTATCATGATCAGAGACATAGGTAGGAGGCTGGATGGTGGCATAGCATGTGTGAGGCCCTGAGTTCAATGCTCAAAACACACAACATTAAGTAAAGAGCTACACTGTCATGTCCATCTATACGGACCTGAATTTGGTCACTAAAAACCCTTTTATGAATAAATATCTTTTCTGTGTTAAGCCCTGGCCCAGCCACATGCATCTAATATTGCACCATGGTGGCTGAGGCCAATGGGGCAGAAATGCAAATCAATGTGACTAGAGAAAAGAGATGTTACTTGTGCTGTGGCAGAACAGAAAGGGGGCATTTTAAGTGGGTGGGGAGTGCAGGTCAGGGAAGCTTCCAAATGGAAACACATCAGAGATGGTCTGTGAACGGTGTGGAATTCACTGTATAAAGAAAGAAAAAACACAAAACAGGTGGAGAACGGGCAGCAATGAAAAGAAACAGGAAAATACAGTCCCAGACAGACATACGGTAGTCCCCAAGCAGTTGGAGAGTCCAGCAGAAATGTGCCTTGGGGGACACAGAAGCCCAGACTTGGAGGGTCAGTACCCCCTCAAAGTCAAAACTTGACAACCTGCTTTATTTAACATTTGTGAAGCACAGAGGACTTCCTACATCTTGTCCTAGAGGGACTGAGAGAAAACTATCTCTGCCCTCCGTATCCAGTATCCGGGGTGGGGGGGTGGGGGGTTCCTACTGCACATTTCAACCCTTACAACATCCTGCAAAGATACCACCCTCCCAGTTTTACAGGTGAGGAAACTGGAACCCTGAGAGGTGATAAGAATTTACTAAAGATCAAGCATGTGGCTTGTCACAAAGCTGTGAGCAGAATGCCAGAAACTATGATTTAGGATTTGTGTGGCAATCACACCACAGAAGAGTCGGGGGTATGGACATCCAGATGTGACAAGAACCTGGTGTCCAACAGGTCCAATTACCGTGTGATGACAAAGAGCCAGAGCATTTGGAGATTTCTAATGTGGACAGAAAGCTCTTTGGAAACAGACTCTGTTCTTCCTGTACCCTCCTCTAAACCCCCTCATCCTCTTTCTACACCTTCTCCTCCCCCAGAGAAGCCTCCGCTTCTGATCCACCTGGCAGCAGACAAGACCTCACCGCCTGTCTCCTGGTCCTGTTAGTCCTCATGGCCTCTGACATGGTGGCCTTCCCCAAGTTCTCGCATTTCAGGTCCTTCTCCAGCTGTGCAGAGGGAAGTAGACACTTCATCTTCAGAAAAGGGCTGGGAGAAAACACCAGGGTTTATTCCCAACACTGTGGCTTAGTTTTCTAGCGAGAATGATCTACATATTAACTGCCCTGAGCTAAACTCCTTAAGACAATGCGTATCCCTAGCTGTGTCTTGAAGATCAGCCTCCTGCTAGCATCCCTCACTGGGCGACAAGTCCTGCTTTTCCTTCTCTGGTTCTCTCCTCTGTGGTCTCTAAAAGGCAAGGAACTGAGACATGGCCTCCCTGCAAAGAAGTTGGTTTCCCACAAAAATGAAATACAAATAATTTCTTAAAACATCTCCAAGTAGCAGTCTGCTCACAAACAGAGTGCTCTAAGATAGAAAACCTGCGGGTCGACTTTTTTTTTTGGGGGGGGGGGTGTCAAATGACCCTTTCACAGAAGTTGCATATCAGATATTTACATTATGATTCAGAACAGTAGCAAAAGTGCAGTTATAAAGTGTCAGTGGATATACTGTGTTGGGGTCACCACAGCACGAGGCACTGTATTGAAGGGCGAGAAGCTCTGCTTTAGGTGCTAGAGAGTAGCTCGGTGATGGGTCATGTGCTCAGGACCTGTGGGCCCCTGTGTCCCATTATAGCTCAGAGAGAGGAAAGGGTGAAAGGAAGGAGGGAGAAAGAGAAAGAACAGAGAGTGAGTGGGAGGGGAGGAGGAAGGAGGGAGGAACGGGGAGGGAGGGGTGGAATCTGAACTTGCCAACTAGTGTCTCGGTCAAGCAGAATGGTAAGAGTGGATGCCACATATGCAAGGAAACGCGAAGATAAGATGGGATAGAGGATGATTCTAAAAGCCAAAGGCAGTATATGGACATGTGGCACCCAGAGAGGTCTATGGGTGTAGTTTATTCCTGAATTCCCCTGGTGCAAATTCCCTGTTTGGTTTTGTGAACCAAATTCCCCTAGGCAAGGTCACACCCAATATCCTCCTATGGTGCCCCATCCTTTTAGACAGTGTGTGGTGTGTTTGCTCATTACCTCTTTGGTCTTTGAGTCTCCAGTATGCCTAGGAAATCGTATTTCTAAAGCTGTAATCCTTCACATCACAGAGAGAAATAGAAAAGGAAGACGCTGGAGGGAACATGAAGCAGGACAAAGACGGAGACTTTGTCAGGAGTTTTAAACTTTCTTATTGAGTTAGACGTGGCCCTGGGGAGAGGGTGTTTTAGATGTTTGGGCCTTCTGGGCTCACTGTTGCCGTGGAGAAGAAAGACAGTGATGATTTAAGTGGTTGGGACACACCAGGGACACAAGAGAAGGTGACTGTCTCACAATTGTGCTTTTATGTGGGCATTAAGGCTGTGACTGATATTGTCATCATTTACAGGGTCTGTTTCCTTCAGAAAAGAAGGAGAAAAAAATGGTCTTTTTGACTAGAAAGAGAAAACTTTCCAGGCTTTTCCTTACAACCTCTTATCCCATGATTCTCAGCATTAGATAAAGAACCTGGGCATTAAGGGAAGGGATTTCTAATTCCTATCCCACCCTCGGTCCTGTCCATTTGGCAGTGCTCCTCACCTCATTGATGTTACAGTGGTAACCATGAACAGCTTGAGCATGAAGTGTGAGGACATCTGTAAATAACAAGGTGGCAAGCACGGTTGTGGCATTATTAGGCAAGCATTCTAATAATGGGTCTGTGGAGGATTAGCTTCAGCATCCACCTTCCACAGAGACCCGAATATGCAAATGTTCAAATCCCTTTCAGATGACAAGGTGTTTGCATAGAACCCTAACTTGCCTGCAAGGTTGTTTCTAATCCATCTCTAGATTAGTTAGAATACCAACTGTGAGGGACGGGCTATGGAAATGACTTAGTCTGTAACATCTAAGGTAATGACGGAAGGAGTTTGTACATGTGTGGTGGTTAGAATGATAATGGCCCCTGTAGGCTCATAAGGAGTGGCATCATTAGGAAGTGTGGCCTCATTGGAGGAAGTGCTTCACTATGGGTGGGCTTTGAGGTCTCAAGGGCCCAAACCAGGTCCAGTATCACTCACTCTTTCTACTGCCTGTCTATCCAGATGTACAACTCCCAGTTACCTCTCCAGCAGCATGTCTGCCTGCAAGCTCCCTCCATGATGATAACGTCTGAACCCAAATTAAATGTTTTTCTTTCTAAGAGTTACAGTGGTGTCTCTTCACAGCAACAGTAACCTAAGAGAATATGGCAAGTGCATAGATAGAGTATTTATTTATTTGTTTATTTAATCTTTCATTTAGTGTTTATGTATTAGTATGGATGCAAGTGTGTGTGTGTGTGTGTGTGTGTGTGTGTGTGTGTGTGTGTGTGAAGGTCAACAATGAGTGTTTCCTAGTTCACTCTCCATTTTATTTTCCTGAGATGGGATCTTACAGAACTCAGAGCTTGCCTGAGTGATTAGTGTGTCTAGTCTCAAGCCTTAGGGATCCTCCCGTCTCACTCTTCACCCCCACATGGAAACTGCAGCATGTGCAGCTGCTTCTAGCTCTATGCAGAAGTTCTGGAGATCAAACCAAAGTTCTCAGGCTGGTAAGTTAGTGAGTACCTAACTGACTGTGTTAGTTCTCCAGCCCAGCCACCATTAAGGAAAAATAGTTCGTCTTCCAATGTCGCATCCATACATGCAAAACTTGTAGGTAGAGGGTGGCTGATTGGGGATCTTGGTGTTGAAGTGGAAGACTGCCACGTGGGGGAGGAGCCTAGAGGACTGGGGAGATGAGATGAGCACCTAACTTCCTGTGCTGACAGCTCTTCCTCTGCCCCCCTCCATCCACAAACCTGAAAATAGAAAGGGTGCTGTCAAATGGCTCCCGGTTTTGTGAGAGTCAAAGGGGTTATCCCAGATGCTCCTGCTTCAGCACCCGCCACGGGAGAGTCACATATGCGATGGCTCGCATGGCCTTTGCCCAAAACTTAAATGTTGCTGAAATCCCTAAACCTAAGTACCTCAGAGCACCATTGTACACTTTTGAACTGTATTCCAGGGCCCACATCCACAGATTCAACTAACCACAGATGGAACATATTTAGGAGGAAAATGAAATTTACCCTGAACATGTACAGGCTTTTTTTCTTATCATTATTCCCTAAATATTCAGTATAATAGCTGTATAGGTAGGGATGTGCACAAGGTATGAAAAAATTATGCCATTGTATAGAAAGGATTTATGTAAATATTTTGGTATTTGTGAGACATTGAATCAAGTATCCCTTGATATCAGAAGAATGACTATATTTGGAAACAAAGTCTTAAAACATATGATTGAATTAGAGGAAATATTTTTTCTTAAAATAGCTCAGGAGATGGTTTGGTGGGTAGAGTGCTTGCTGTATGAGCATGAGGCCCTGAGTTCAGATCCCAGCACCTGACTCAGACCTGGACGTGTGTGCCTAGAATCCTAGAACTGCAAGGCAGAGGCAGGCTTGCCAAACTGGCTACCTAAAGTTCAGTGAAAGATTCAGTCTTAAAGTACAAGGAAGAGAAAGGTAGGCAAACCCTGACTCCCACCAGCCACATTTGCAAGAGCAGATCCTGCACCTCAACAGAGAGGCACAATAGAGCCAACCCTGCTGCAGCAGGTGTGAGTGAGCCAGCCCCAACGTTGTGAGCAGGGGACAGCAGCCCCAATTTCTCATGTTTTGTGACATAATGGGTGGGGAAAATGTCCCCCATTAATGCCTGTGGCAGGTAGGAGAGATGGCCCTGTGGTCACAAGAGTGGGAGAGGCGTCCTTGATCTCATCAGCTGCAACACTCAAGGGAGCAGACTCCACACCTTGCCAGGGCAGCACAACAGATCCAACCCTGTTAGCGAAGGTGTGGGTGAGCTGACATTGTGAGCATGGAACAGCTGTCCCCATTTGCTATCTAGCAGACCAACCCTGCTGCCCAGGTCCAGACCTAGGGTTGTCACTTGACCTGATCCAACATCCATCCCATTTATGATCTGCTGGAGCCTGACCAGAAGACCCAGAGCAGTGGAATCTCTATAACACAAGGCTGCAGCAGGATGACTGGCAAGAGACCTAGTCGGGGCCCAACATCAGAAGTGTAGTGGAGACCAGGGGCCTCAAACCAGGGCAAGGACTACTTGGCATGACACTTGCAAGTGGAGACATATGAACAAAGAGGCCTGCGGCATGACTTGTTGGGTCACATTGCAGCTTTCATGAACATGACAAGATTTTTAAGTTTTAAATAGGGGTATCTGGGTGTGGATTGCTGGGAGCTTCTGGTTTTAAGACAGGACAGTTAGGTTGCTATAAACACATCTACTGTTTTCAATGTCGAGTAAATGATTTGGGCTTGTTCATGTAGTCACAGGGGTCACAAAAGATTTCTCAACAAAAGAGTGGGTATAAATAGACCTGTCTTTTAGAAAGCATACTTCAAGCCTGTGTAATGAATACCTGTGAAGGGAAAGTGTATGGAAAGGGTAGGTATATGAGGACAGCCGGTGGCAGCTGAGTTCCTTTAGGGTTCTCAAGGATTCAGGAGAATTGATTTGATAATGAATGTAAACCCAGACTTTAAACAGCAATTGTGAATATTTTACTGGGAGAGAAGATGAAGGAAGAAAGATAGTTGGGTCAATGTTAATGAAGTTTGCCTGGCTATTGTGAGAGTTAGTTAATATTTTATATGACAAGCATATGGCACCAAGTAAATTTCTTATTTATAAATTTAAGACCTATTTAATATAAAATAAACACATTTTAGCTCAACCAACCAATTAGAAGTAGGAAATACCACCACAAACTAAATCTCATCTCTGTCTGATTTTAATCTTTAGTGTAATCTTTTCAGTTACTTTTGGTGGCAATATGAACAGATATGATTTAAAAACATATAGAATATACCAGAAGTTTCAATGCTGTAGGCATAGGTCTTGAAATTCTACTGATTATAAAGTATAATAGGTTAAGAAAATTGAGTTATGTATTTCTTTACCAACATGTTCCCCCTTTTTTCTGTACCTGTACCCTAACTGGCCAGCAGAATTACCTGTGCCTCCTCTGAGCTTCCAAAGCCCTTTGTTTTGTTTTTGTTTTTGTTTCTTTGCATGAATTACACTGCAGAAAGAGCATCACAGGCCTCTGCTTGCACTGTGCAGTCCAAGCTTGTCTTTATCTTTGGTTCCTCGGAGCCTAACACAGTGCCTGCCCGGCTACAGCAGAGTCTCAATACTAGGTGATTGAATTGCTTTATTTTAATT